>JAXQQM020091195.1:0-21593 GCA_034641835.2 Pinus albicaulis | reverse complement strand
CTGTTTGACGCACATGATACATCATTAGAAAGCTCTATCCGAGGACTACAACTTTTGTGATGATTTGATGATCAAATCGCAACAAATTTCATACCCAAAAAAACGTCGTTTAGGGCCTCAAAACGGCTCCGGAAGTTCAGGACCCGAAAAATCGCTAAAAAATAGTGTTAAGGCTAAACCGAAAAACCGAAAGACAATGGTGGGGGCCCAAGTGGAATAGGTGGGTGGCTACTCATATCCACCTTCGATCATATAATGAGGCTTTACTTCAACCCACTTTGTGACATAGTTGGTGCAGAACAATATGTATGATTTTTGCTGTGATGAAGGATTAATTGGCCCCACAAAGTCTAGGGCCCATTTCTCAAATGGTTCTATCACTATCTAAGGCTGTAACAACATCTCATCTGATTTCAGAGGCTGGCCCATCCTTTGGCAGCTATCACATCCCTTCAAAAACTTCTTGGCATCCTGGAATATATTTGGCCAGTAGTACCCTATTGGGAGTACTTTATATCCCTTCCTTTTGTCAGCGAAGTGCCCTCCATAGGGTTCCTCATGACAAGCCTTCAAGATCTAAAATACCTCATCTTCTCTAACACATCTTCTAATATTAAAGTCTGGCTCGGTGTGATAGAGATTGCCTTCTATCCAAGAGTAGGTAGCACTCTGTTGTATAATCTTCCTCTTTTCTTTGGAAGATAAATGGTGTGGGAATTTCCCTGTAGCAACATAATTGACTATATCTGCATACCATGGTGAGTGAGTAGAGATTGCAAAAAGATATTCATGTGGAAAAGAATACTCAGTGGCAATGCAATCATCAGTTATATTTAATCTAGAAAGAAAATCAACAACTACATTATCTTTTCCGGGTTTATCCAAAATAGTAATATCAAATTCCTATAACAACAATAACCATCATGTAACTCTACCATTAGTAACAGGCTTGTTCATCAAAAATAAAATTGCAGCATGGTCAGTGTGTAAAAATACTTGATACACGGTGATGTAGTGCAGAAATTTGTTGATAACATGCACTACTACTAGGAATTCCTTCTCAGTCACAGTGTAGTTGAGTTCTTCTGGAGTTAAATTCTTGTTGATGTAATAAATTGCGTAAGGTTTCTTCTCCTCTAGCTTCCCAAAAACAACACCCACAGCTATGTCGAATGCATCTATAGCGATATGGAATGGAAATATCCATTTTGGTCCTCGTAAAAAAAGTACTGCTGTTACACAATTCTTTAACTTTAGAAAGGCCTGCTCACACTTCCCTGTCCACACAAATTCCACGTCTTTCATGAGCAACGAAAACAGAGGAGATGTGATCTTTGAATTTTTTTTTTTATAAATATCTTATAGTATCTTGCATGTCCCAAAAAACTACGTACCTCTTTCGGAGTCTTGGGAGTTGGGATTTTTGAAATTACCTCAATTTTTGCAAGATCTAATTTGATTCCATCTGCCGAAATGTCCCAACACAATTCTCGCAGTCATCATCATGTGGAATTTCTCCATGCTTAGAGCAACATTAGTTTGTTCACAACGTTCCAACACCTTTTCCAAATTAGCTAATACTGTCTCAAAGGCATCCCCGTAGGGTGTAAAATCATCCATAAATATTTCAAGGCAATCATTCAAGAGATCAGAAAAAATACCCAATATTGCCCTCTGAAAATTTGTTGGTGCATTATAGAGGCCAAAAGGAAGGAATTTGTATGCAAAAGTACCCCATGGGCAAGTGAAGGTTGTCTTGTCTTCATCTTCTGGGGCAATCTATATTCGATTATAGCCACTAAACCCATCTAGGATTTTTTTTCTTTTCCCAGAGAGAGTATCCAGGACTTGATCAATGAATGATAAAGGAAAATGGTCCCTTTGAGTACCCTTGTTAAGCTCTCTATAGTCTACACAGACTCCCCACTTGCTGTTCTTTTTCGGAACTATAACAAGCGGAGACACCCACTAGCTGTTAGAAATGGGGTAGATGAAATTAGCATTAAGGATTTTCTGCAATTCTTCTTTCACTATCTCCTCAAGTGTGGGGTTCATTCGGCACTGCGGTTGTCTAACTAGTTTGAAATAATCTTTAAGATAAATATGGTGAGTGCATAGGCCAAGATGGATTCCTTTCATATCTATATAGTCCCATGCAAATACATTTTTGTATTTCTATAACAACTGTATCAACAATATGTTTTGTTCTGCAGTTAGGTTAGGATTGATGTTTAAACATTTCCCAAGTTTAATTTCAATGGGACTGTTGATAATATGCAGAGTGGTTTTCAAATTTTCAATAATTACATCATCTACCTCATCTTCTTCCCCCAGATCTGTAATGGAGCAACAAAGAGTGAATTACTAATAAAACCATTAATGATATCATCCTCTGTTTCATCCTTAAAGTATTGTGATTTTCAAAGCGTGAGGAGAGGTATGGAAAGATCAGATTCAGGTTCAAATTCGTCCCACCAGGGACTACTCAAATCCATGTGAGGTTTTTCTGCGGGGTAAAGATTCAGGTTCTGAGTGGCCTGCCCATCTGAGATCACCATAGATCCAGACCTACATCCGATATATGTGTCTGTAGTGGCTAGCCACTGTCTTCGAAAGATTAAAGGATGACCCCCAAGGTTGGATTTGGTTTTTAAAATGAGAAAATCAGCTGGATAATTCCAAGAAGCCACAATGATAACCACATCTTCTATCATTCCCTCGGGCTTGACACGAGACCTATCTACTAATTCAAGCACTGTGGGTGTAGGGATAAGTCCATGAAGTCCTAGGGAGATAAAGAGGTATTTAGCCATGACATTAATGGCTACCCCTAAATTAATCAAAGTGTCAGTTATAGGTTGATCACAAATATGGACAATCACTGTAGGGTTCCCTGGGTCATTCTATTTAGTCAACAAAGGTTGATCAATCATGAGATCAGATAGTTTCCCCATGACATGGATAGTAGCAGGGTCTTTAGGTTTTATTCCAAGCTTTTTGATGCATATATCCCTCACTATTTTAGCATAGATAGGTACTTCCTTAAGAGCCTGTAATAGTGGAATCCACACATACAAATTTTGCAGTTCCTTGAGGAATTCAGATTCAGGTTGTGAGGTTGGCCCAGTTTCAGTTAATCGTTGAGGGTATGGAGGATCCTGAATCTTAACATCTGAGTCAGCTAGCACAGATGCACCAGCCTTTCTCAGGTTGGCTATTGTAGAAACAACAGACCCTCCCGAGTTGGATACTACAGGTGTAACAACGGGTGTTGTATCAGATGTTACATGTGTAACAACTGCCTCAAAATCGCCCATATCCTTTCTAGGTGACTCAAATTCTTCGGTAATAATGGGAGTATGTTCAGGTCTGATTAATTTTCCCAATATAAGCTGAACCTCGTTGATTCCAATAGGAGTAATAAGATAAGTCTGCTAGATAACCAGAGCATCTATGCTCTGGGCTGCCTTATTATTCGGATTGAGTTTAGGTTGCACAGGTAATTGGGGTCGAAAGAAGGTGTAGGATTTTGAATAGAAGGAAGTTGTAACTTTGATTGTATTGGTAGTGCAGGGGATACTAGACCTTGGCCATTACTTCTCCAATTCTAACCCCAAGGATTGGCTTGTGATGGGGGATATTGCATTGGTGGAGGAGACGACCACTAGTTCCATGGTGAAGGAAATTGTGTTGAGGAAGAAGTAGGATATTGCCATGGATATTGCTGACTATTATAAACATTAGACCAAGGATAAAAAGAGGAAAAATATGGAGGCATACCTGTAGGTCATGGCTACCATGGTATCTTTGATTCGATGAAATAAGAAGACTGAACATCCTTGCTTGATTCTTGAAGTACAACCTTCAGTCTGGGAAATTCAGGGCATTGATTCGTAGAATGTGTCAATTCGTAGATATTGCATAGGTTGACGCTATTCAGTCTACATTCCCTTTCCGGATGTTTCTTTTTGCATCAAGGATAGAATATTGCTAAGGCTGCTTCAGCTTTTGCTTGTGATTCCTTAACTTGCACTGTAGTGATATGGGCAGAGAAAGTGCTAAGGAGGTTAGTTTTAAAATACTCAAATAGATTTCTTATCTCTGCTATGGTTACTCCTCCACTTGTGGAATTTTGTATCTGGACTAAAGGGTCCCAAACTGAACTTCTCCCTTTAACTGATCCTCTTGAACTTCGCAGGCAAAGATTCATTATTTCTTCAAGCGGTTCTTGCGATATGTCTCCTTTTCCCAACAGATTCAAATGCTCCAAACAGTGATCTCTTATACCTCTTAAGAATATTGGCTTTAGAATTTCTGGGGCTAAGTTACTGAACTTAGAACTTTGTAAATTATAATGGAATCACTCCATATAGTCTTCTAAGCTTTCCTCCTCCTTCTGTGCAATTTTGAAGATCTCTTCCTTCAAATCCCTGGTTCTACAGTTATCCTAGTACTTAAAGTGAAAGCACCCAGTCTCATAAACCAGTACCCAGTCTCATAAACCATCTTAGTGCTACTCCTTTCAGAGTAGCAAGAAACAATTTCAGCTTTTGGGCGTCTGAAGTGTAGTCATATCCTCTACACAGCACATCGAATTTGAACAAAAAGGTATCAGGATTTTCAATAGCCATCCCTTGAAAGGATGGTAGGGATGATAAAGGAGTATTCTTCATAGGATCCTCATCCCATGTTACTACTATTGGGAATTCAAAAGTAACATAACTATCTGTCTTGACATTCTCGTCCCCCATGGATGATTCTTCTTGATGGGATGAAATCACCTCAGAGTGTGGTGGAGATTGATAAATAAAAGGATCAGGTTGTTCCAGGACCAGCTATTTGACTGCAATACCAGCGTTAAAATGATGATCAATTAAATGATGCACCTCAGGTCCCTGATGCTCCCCATTGGTCTCTCTGTGTCCTTCAATTATCAGATCCTGATCAATGGTTTTCCATTACTATTTTGAATTTGGAGTCTTGATATCAGGAGTGGATATGATGTTCAAAGGGTGGTGAGGTCCAGGCACAGAAGGCACCTATGCCTCAGGCTTCTATATAGTAGCCGCTTTCTATAGTCATGTCTTCCTATTATCTCTATACGACGTGTTATCACTCTAATAATTCCTAAGTTGTGAGATTTTGATTTAAAGGTCTAAGAACATTAGAGGTAACCACAATTCAACTTTTAAACTCTAGGATCTAGTCTTCCTAAGGTTTAAAGAGGGCTCTCTCTATAAGATTTAACTTTGTTTTAATTATATGATATTAGGCTAGTTATGATGTGAAAATTGGTTTTGATATTTGGTTTGGTTTGGTTTGGTGGGAAAAAATCACTTAATGAGATGGATAGTGATTAATCTATTTTTCCATTGGGCAAAGGGGTCAAATGTCAAGTAAACATGACTAAGATCAAGGTAAAAAATTCAAATATTTTCTGTAAGGAAGATGACAAGTCATTGAAGATCTTGAAAGGCTGATTGGTGAAGTGGTTTGATTGAGATAAAGAGTAATCAAGGATTCTTTGATCCGGATAAGGAAGGAGAAGATAGAGGTCATTCGAAAGAGGGAGAAATTAAGGGTTCCCTACTCTGGAAATCAACAAAAAATATAGAAATGATAAATAGTTAAAGACAAGGTGCTTTTAACAAATCCTGTAATAATATTTCTGATTTATCATTCAAATTTAGAACACATATATGGATGCATGTAAAACATAAGGAGATAAACAATGATAATAGAAAGTAATTCACTTCAATGGCTCATCACATGAATCATAAAATATGATGCTTTGTGATTTGATCTAGTCTGCTACTTGAACTTGCTACAAAAAGCCTTCAGGTACAATAAAAATGACTATAGAAATCTTCAGCAATTTATTCCACAATAATACTTCAAAGGATGAAGTATTTATACAAAAATGTTTACAAAATATCCTAGAATACTCATATGATTTTTCTAAGGAATACAAATATCTCTTACAAAAATATAGTGACAACTTCTTAACAACTAGCAAGCTGTCCTATTTATCCAAATAAAATAGAAATGTTGTTTTGGATTAGGTGCAACTGGCTGCCTTGTTGTCTCTCACACTGGCAAAGATCTTTTAATATGTTTTGAAGTGTTATCTTCTCATATGATACTCTTTCATCTGACTTAATTTACCATCTGATACTCTTAAACCATTGTTTTAACTGTCTTACTGCTGTAAACTCTGTTTTCACTGTGTAAAAACAACAAAATGTTTTTCATCTTTTTCACTACAATTTTACTTTTACAGTAAGTCAGTGGGTTTTTCCCAAAATTCTTCATCAGAGATTTTGGTATTTTTCAACTTCCTAAAGTTCTCATCTGCCTCTGTGAACCTAGAAAATGTTGGTTTGATCAGAAAGAGGTGTTTTATCTCATGTTGTAGATAAAACAAGTCTTCAAAGCTTTTATGTAGAACCTTTCCTGTAGGAATTCCTTGTCCTTCTGTTTTATTTACCTACTCTTTTGCATGATCTCTTATCTTTTTGTTGTAGTCTTCTTGTGGCATAAGTTTATCATTAAGAACAAGAATATTTGGCAAACCTTTTTGCCTTAAGATCTCAAATTTAACCATAAATTTAGTTATGGCTATGTTCACGTTTCCACACTTTTCTTCTAGCTGCTTCATCAAAATTTTCTTTGAAATTATTTTTCTTATTTCAAGAATTGTCTCTGTTCTATTAGTAATTTCTATCTTCTCCAATTCTTGTTTATTTTTACTGTTGATAAATTTGATTATTTCTAGGGCCTCTTCAGGTTTGGCACCTAGTTCATCCTTTTTTTTTTCTGAATTTCCTCTTGAGTTGCATTTAGTAAATCCTTTTGCTCATAAATTACCTGTATTCATGGCCAAACATCATTGATGGATTCAATGATTTTGGTCCATAGTTGATTCTTCACATAGGACATAGGTTATTTCAAGGTTAAATCCTTTTGTAAGTTCTTCAACTCAGTATTTAACTTGTTAGCCCTTTGTTCCTGAGTTTTGGCATTAATTTGGGCTAGCTTCTTAGTGTCTTCCATATTTTCAATCATTTTCTTCAACCTATTGATTTCATTGGTTTGAATTGACATTTCCTCCATGGCCTTAATAAGTTTATTGGCTTCATCAGACTGTTGAGCTACTGTGGTAGAGGATTTTATAGCTGAAGTAGTGGAGGAGGTCACTGGTACTGCTGTGGCTAGTGGTAATTTTGGTGCCAACTCTTCTACCAGTGTTGAAGGAACAACTATTGTTACCATGGGAATTATTGTAGGAACTTCTTGTGATTTTGCAGTTTCTCTTTCATGGATAAACTTATCCATTTGGATTTCCATCTCTTTAATCTGTGCTGTCATTTGTAAAATCAAGTTCATCATACCATATTTTTGATTTGCCTCTTGCAACATTTCTTTAGTCTGTGGATGTTCTGTTGGAGGAAGCTTCAATTGTTTTCTAAGTGCTGCTATGTCAACATTTTTATTCTTTATCATCTCTTCTGCAGCTTTTACATTTGCTGGGTCATAACCCACTTCAATTACTAATTCTTCTAAGGACTTGATTCTGGCGTCCTTGATAAGAGAAGAATCTTTCTCAATCCTGATTTGATCTCTCAAATTGGTTATAGTGTTCTGAAGCTTCTGGGCACTCATTGCCTTGTTAGTCATAGTAGAATAAATCATTTCAAATTTCTGCTTACGAAACTCAATTTGATCTAAAGGATGAATGCTATCTACAGGTACTTCAAGGTCAAATTTCTTGTAATCTGCTGATGTTTTGGGTGTCTTGACTATTGGTTGAAGTACTGACATAATCAAATTCTTGTTTGAATAATCAAAAGCTGAGAGAAGCCTATTTTGGATTCCTAGAGTTTGCTGTAAATACTGTTAATAAATATCATTCTTGATTTCTTCATTCTTGGCTTTTATCTGCTTATATTTCTCTCTGATGTCAATATCTTTATCCTTTGTTGGCTTCAAGGAAGATGCCTCCATACTTTGTTCTTTCTCAATTACCTGTGTGTTTGAAGTAGTAGGATGCTATTCATTTATAATCTCTGTAGCTGGTTCATTGTTGGCCTCTCGAACATCTATATATTCCACTACAATGGTCTCTTTTTCTTTATCAAATGGATTAAGCTTAGGCTTCTTATTATATCTGAGTTTAAACCTAGTCTCTGTTGTTGTTTTAGCAGTGTATGTACCTTCTTCCCTGATTATCTTAGTAGCTTTATCTTCTTGAATCACAGTTTTCAAGGTGTGATTAATATCACCCTGTTTAACTGCATCTATCAAGGTATTTTCTAGCCACTCTGCTTGATTGGCAAATTGTTCAATCTCTGGTATTTTATCATGAATATAAGGGGTCAATTTTCATTTTACCCTTATTTTACTTAGAATTCCCTGAGGATCGTAATTCCATAAGGAACTTTCTTCAAATTTGTATTCCATCAACTTTTTTGCTGCCTCTATTCCTGCATCCCTGTGATTGCAAATAAAAGGTCCCACCTGGTTCTTCAACTTGAAATGAGTCTTCTTTTTGGCAACCAAGAAGTTGATAGAATACGAATTTAGTATTTTCCTTAAGTACTCCAAGGCAAAAAATATCATTGGCAAGTATTTTGGTAGTTTATAAGGTAAAAGATTTGACCCAAAAAATATGATCTCTGTATGATTTTGGTAAAGATACCAATCTCCAGTTCTACTTTGTTCTGACAGCTGTAATATTTTCTTTATCTCATCACCAACTCTTGGTTGTACACTTTTTGTCAACATATTTATCAATGGATGAACAAAATAGTCAATAAAATCCACATAAGTGAATTTTGTTGATTCTTTCCTGATTAGTGAGGTCCAGAAGATGACTGATAGAGGATTCCCTTCTACATCCAATTTCTGAAGGTTTATAGGGAACTTATCTGCTTGGAAATATAGGAACATGTGAAAGAGGAAGGATGAATATATGAAAACTCCTTCAGTGGTAAATTTTACAAGTTGATCATGGATATTATCAGCTATGTATTCAACATAATTGTAGATAATAGAAGGAGGTTGACCTGGCACAAAAGTAGATAGAAATCCTAGAATTGACTCATCTGTATGCTCATCAGTAAAATAACCTAGGATGAAGGATAACATAGAGATGACATGCCTTGACCCTTCAAGAAATTTGGAAGTAAAATAAGGAGGGTTTATCTTTGGGATTTCAACATAGGTAGGCATGAAATTTTGGAAAATCTGAAACCTTTTAGGAAAATCTAACTGAATATTGTTGGAAATATGATGAAGAGTGTTGTCCTTGATGGCAACCCACTGAATGAAGATGAATACATGAGAATGTTGACATGTGTTGTCTTTGATGGCAATCCACCTGATGAAGTCATTCTTGACTTGATGAACTTGGTAAATGATGTTTGTTAGCAATATGATGCTGAGTGTTGTCCTTGAATGGCAAGATGATGGAAAATTACTTGATGAAGTTGTGCTTGATAGAACATGTCTTGATGAACTAAATCTGATGTATCTACAGTGAGTACAGAAGGCAATGAAGAAAGGAATTCAGCATGTGATATATCTATGATGAAAAGAGTATGTCTCTAGGCATACGCGGATTTGCCTAAGGGAATTCGCGTATGCATGCGGGAAACAACGTGCCAAGTCGCGTATGGGCAAAAGCGCTCTTAAAGTGCAAAACCAGGGGTAACCACCATGGTATCGACCCATTGTATTGGGTAATGATTCGTCTAAATGACCCCGTCCAGGAATACCATCGGAAGTAATGTGGTTTTGGCTCATGGTATTGAAAAAGGGTAAACCTATATAAAGAGAAGAAATTCATTGTGCAAATAATGAGTGTGGGTGCAAGATGTCTGAGCTTGAATGAATACTTCTCTCTGAAGTAGATCTGAATGGAAAGGGTTACAGTTGAATGATAGATCTGAATGTATGATGCACCAATGATGAAGAAGGGGATCTAGATCTGAAATGTTCTTGTATTTGCTAGATCCGTTTATGGAATGATTAGATCTGTGATGAGGCGAACATCTGTCTGAGGTAAAGGGTAAAATCTGAAGTGATGTATCTGTTGTGAAGAATTGCAATGACATAAAAGTCTGAAGAACCATACGCTAGTTCGCCGAAGAGGAAGCGCGTATATACGCGGCTTCGCTGAAGACAAGGCGCGTATTATTGTTAGCAATATGATGCAGAGTGTTGTCCTTGATGGCAACCCACTGAATGAAGATGAAGACATATGACTGTTGACATGTGTTGTCCTTGATGGAAAACCACCTGATGAAGTCATTCTTGACTTGATGGACTTGGTAAATGATGTAAATCTAATATGAAAGGATGTTTGTTAGCAATATGATGCTGAGTGTTGTCCTTGAATGGCAAGATGATGGCAACTTACTTGATGAAGTTGTGCTTGATAGAACATGTCTTGATGAACTAAATCTAATGTATCTACAGTGTGTACAGAAGGCAATGAAGAAAGGAATTCAGCATGTGCTAAATCTTGATGAAAAGAGTATGTCTCTAGGCATACGCGGATCTGTCTAGGGGAAGTCGCGTATGCACGCGGAAAAGAACGTGCCAAGTCGCGTATGGGTAAAAGCGCTCAAAAAGTGCAAAACCAGGGGTAACCACCATGGTATTGACCCATTGTATTGGGTAATGATTCGCCTAATTGACCCCGTCCAGGAATACCATCGGAAGTAATGTGGTTTTGGCTCATGGTATTGATAAAGGGTAAACCTATATAAGGAGAAGAAATTCATTGTGCAAATAATGAGTGTGGGTGCAAGATGTCTGAGCTTGAATGAATACTTCTCTCTGAAGTATATCTGAATGGAAAGGGTTACACTTGAATGATAAATCTGAATGTATGATGCACCAATGATGAAGAAGGGGATCTAGATCTGAATTTCACTTGTATTTGCTAGATCTGATTATGGAAGGATTAGATCTGTGATGAGGCGAACATCTAGGCGAACATCTGACTGAAGTGAAAAGGGTAAATCTGATTTGAACATCTGATCTGATGAAGTATGCAGCTCTGTAATCATTGAAGATCTATACGCTACTTCGTCGCGGTGGAAGCGCGTATACACGCGGCTTCTCTGAAGTAAAAGCGCGTATGCGCAATAAAATATACACTGAGGTATACGCTGGTTTGTGTGGACGGAAGCGCGTATATACGCGACATCAGTGAAGTAAAAACGCGTATGCAAACTAGGGTTTGCTGAAGCAAGGGGTATGAAATATCTGATCTGTTCTGCTGTGTTTCTGCTATCTGATCTGTGTTGATATGTATCTGTTGGTGATGTATGTTTGTGCTTAAAAATATGGAAAGGGTCCAGTATGAAAATATGATGAAATGTGGCCTGCAAGTGGTGTTCTATTGAAGTTGTTGGATCCAGTGTGAAAATTGATGAAACGTGGTCCAAGGTGGTGCTGAGGGTTGTAGCCTTCAGTCAGGGGGTTGTAGCTCCCTTCGAGGAGAGGCTGGTAAACGAGATCAGGGGGTCGTAGCTCCCTTCCAGGAGAGGCTGGTAAACAAGTCAGGGGGTCGTAGCTCCCTTCCAGGAGAGGCTGGTAAACGAGTCAGGGGGTTGGAGCTCCCTTCCAGGAGAGGCTGGTAAACAAGCACAGGTGGGTGCCTGCGTGCTGGTAGAGTCTGCACCAGCACATATGTTGTAAGATGTTTCTCTATAATAAAATATTGAAGGCTGAGCAACTGCAGCGGTGGTTTTCTCCCGACTTGGGTTTCCACCTAAAAATCCTGGTGTTCATGTGTGATGCTTTGTGTGATGGTTTATTCTGTTCTTACTGCACATGTTTACTGTTTATAGAACATCTAATGAATGGATGATGGAATGATATAAGTGAAGAACTAATGGCATAATTAGATCTCTGTGTATACGCGAGTTTTATGAAGGATATCCGCGTGTATACGCTAGTTGGCTTCAGCAAAGTAGCGTATAGGTTTTAGAGAGTGAAAAAGTAAAAAGTTTTGGTTTGCCTAATCTTTTGATTCACCCCCACTCTACGTATTTTAACAATGTAGATCTTTGTGAATTGCTTCTATGGATAATGGGCCGGGGCCCGAATTAGGATTTAGTATGAGATGAGCCATTAGGTTAATAGGGAAATACATTAATAGTAAACAATATTTCTTTATTAGCATTAACCATAGCTCTTGTTTAGGTGAATAATAAGTTAACACAACTTTGATAACCACGGACATTGATGAGTATGTGGAACTACATATAGTGGGTGGCTGCAAATCGAACTTCATCTCCGATCCGTGATTTTTCAAGACTCCAGCAATGGAGTTCTAAAATATTAAATTCTATCATTGGATCAACTATTTTGTAATCCACATCAGCTAAGGGTGTATGCTCAATATCTACAACAAGAGGTTGTAGAGGGTTTACAACAATAGTGGTTTTGGAAGTCATTGCTGGGTTTGATTTTGACATTTTAGACCTTCTAGACGCTTGAAACTCTGTATTTAGGCCTTTTTGTACTCTTTTGTAAGCTTAAACTGTTTACAAAAGGTATTTCTGGTGTGATAGAGGTCTATTGAATAGTAATATGCACAAACTGGCTTTATTTTTGGTTTAAACCTTCAAATTTAGCTTTAAAACTGATATTCAAACTCTTTACAGGTTCAGGAAAAGGTAGAACCAGGGTTTTATGTTCTTTGGATAAACTGGACTAAAATTGGTTCAAATCAGGCACAAAAAGATTGTGATTATTTGCAAAGGGTTTCTCTATTTAATCACAAAGTCTTTGAAGTCTATAAAAGGTTTAAAATTACTTCAATTTTGATTTAAAACCAGATATAGTATAAAATCTAGGGTTTTATCAGAGTTTAACATCGAATCCGTTCTTTGCAAGTAAAAATAGGGGTCTTTCTATGGGAAAATAGCTTTATAAGGCTTAATTTCTCATAAAATTGGTTCTTTCTTATGACAAGGAGGTTATTTTTTCAAAGAATACCTATTTTTTGCAGGTATTTGGTCTTTAAATGGGATTTTTGAGGCGTCGAAAAGGCTTTCTGATTGCTATGGAAGTCTTTGGAAGTAAATTGGATGCTTCCAGCGGTTTTGGCAACAATTTCAACGATTTTTTTGGTTCTTTGGCGTGAAAATGGTGTACAGAGAGTGTTTCTTTAGCTGAGAGGATGTAAACGCACACAGAATGTAGAAAAAAGGGCTTAACTGCGCGCAAATGAAGTTTTATAATGTTTTAGGTTTAAAAAATATCAACATTTAATGGCGGTCAAATCAGAGGACGAGTGGTTTTGGAGTCGGAAGGAGAAACCACCAGTGGTTATTGCATAGGCTCAGGGTGGTAAAGAGTTTAATTGAATCGAATGCGATCCAATTATGAAGTGTTGCGTGGAGGGTAGAGAGTATAGAGAAACAACCTATTTCACAAATCTTGAAATGAGTAAACTGGCGCTATTAGATTTGCGATATCACATGTGGATCATAGGATCTGGGGTTAGGTGTGCGAATGGCGGTGATCTGTTGATGGAGTTGCTATGCATATGGGCATGGGGCTCGGGATTTTTATTATGCGGCAGGGTTAGTTTTAACGTTTGAAACATAGTTTTAAATGTAAAATCTATATGATAGGCGGGGTAATATTTACACAGAAAATAAGGGTTTAGCATGTGTTTTATAACCATAGGGCAGATTTTATTGTATGTAATATGTTTTTAACCTATAGGGTATGGGCGGGGTATTATTTACCACGTGGGTATTTATAATCATAGGTTAACGTATATAAAAGTGGGTTTGGGATATTTATAATAAATGAATTAATATATATATATATATATACGGGAAGGGTTTTTATAAAGGGAATTAATACATTATGTTAAAATTAATATGAAATGAATGTAATAAATGAAAATACATAAAATAAACTAAGAAAAGTGTAAAAACAGGCATTTGAGCATAATAATGGTCCCATTTTAATATTTACACATAATACTTAGGATAAATTGTATTTTATGGGTTTTTTTGAGTGTTTTTGGATGAAATGAAATTAATTAAGAGTGTATTTTACTTTTTCTAAGCAAAAGGTATTTTACCTTAGGAAAAGGGATTATATTTTTGAAAAAGGGTGAATATGTTGTGGAAATGGGCTTTTATGAAGGGAATCCAGTAATTTTACCAATCAGTCATCAAGCCTTGGGTTTGGTCCCAACAGAAGTCAGAGAAATGCTCCGAGTCTCTTTAACTGAAGGTTTTGGATACTGGATCATTGTGGGGGAGGATAAATTAGTAATTTTCCAGATGATGTTTTATTACATGCCTTGCACAACTGCTTTCTAACTACCCATCATTATTCTAACATTTTTTACTTCATTTGCATGGGTGCATTTAAGCTTGCAACCTTAAATCCAATTTTCTTTTAAAGCATAAAACTATCTAATTCTAACCCTGTTTCATCCGAGGGCTCAAATTAAACTGTTGAGCTCCTCATTTATTCTCTATCTATCTACTGATTTGTAAAGTTTAAACTCTTTGACATATCTTTATTCTCTATCTAAAACATGAAATTTAAAGCATGAAAAGTTAAGATTAAACTATTTAACTCATCATGGATTATGGCAATTTGGACAAGCTGCACATAATCATTATTTTTGCAGTAAAAGTAAATAGTAGTGGCATTTTGACTTTCTCACTTTCATGTCTTATTCTTGTCTCTTTTTTCTTTTTGGGTCCATTTTTTATTCTTTTTGATCTTTTCTTTTAAATTCCTTTGATATTTATTTTAGGACTTTTACCCTCTTTTCATTTTTTTATTATTTTCAAATATGGGAAAACAACTTGTAGAAAGCAAGGTATGTACATATTTACAAGACTAATCATAGTCAATTCAAAAATTATGAACCCTATTATTATAGGACCCTAACGCGATGTAGACTGTTCCTTTTCTGCCCTTGAGATCAGATCTCCAAAGAATGTATTTCTTCCCAAATATGCACTCCTCTTTTCCTTCTTACGACCCATATTTCCTATAGTTAGTAGAGTGGGGGGTCTTTGTGGATGTTGATATCATCCTACTGGCACACATGGACCCTGTTATCACCCAAAAATTTTCAAAATATCATTGTGTCAACTCTTTTTTTGATCATGGTCTCAAAATGGGTTTGAAAGTCATTTTAGGATTTGGTTAAGGGTAGGTTAGAGTTTTTATAAGTTTCAAGGTCAACATTGAATTCAAATAAAGTATTTTAAAGGTCTTTTCCATGATCAAATTCTCACATTTTCCATTTAGGAGTCATTCCACAAGGTTTCGGGTTAAATTTATGCAATTAGCCAAGAATCCTTCGTTTCGTAGCGCCACTAGTTCAAAAAAGTGGATTTGCGCTACGAAAGCGCTAATACTTTCGTAGCGCAAACTGGGAAAAATACACTGTGGGCGCTACAAAAGCGCGATTTCTTAACCGTCTTGTCAATTGAGGTGAGATTTGTCAAAATCCATTAGGAAATGATAGGATAGTGGTATGGTGAGTCAGTTGGGGATCAGATTCAATGTACTTACCTGTCTCACAGTCATCATCGTCATGATAGGGCATGAGTGAGGCATCATTCAATTATGAGATGACATCTTAAATTCAAAATCTTGCCTAATTTGGTCATTCTCATTTTCATTTGCCTCCATACGAGTGTCTGAGCTCTGAAGCAATCAAGCTAAGCCTATGGTTATTCTATACATAGGCTATCTTCATCCTAATCAAGCGAGGCTATTCCACATAATCAAGCGAGGTTGTTCCATATACTCAAGCGAGGCTATTCATATCTAATCAAGCAAGGCTGTTTTATAGATTCAAGAGAAGCTGATAGGTTTTTGTAAGAAACATGGCAGAGGAAAAGAAAGTCCACAGAGGGGGACATTGCTTAAGATATGAGCCTCAAAATATGAAGGCTATAATTGAAGATCAAACAGTGATGGAGGCTTTTAGCAAAACAGGTTGTCTTCGGTTTTGTGAAAAGCTGTAGGGTTGCCACACACAGGTGTCTAAAGAATTTTCCTTAAACTTTAGTGGAACAACTACCAAAGTTGGGATGTTAAATGTGCTAATTACACCTGAGATTATCACTTCTATGACAAAAATACCAAGGGGGCAGGAAACTTGGTTTAAAGGTTTTAAATTTGATATGGAACCATGCAAGGAATTCATGAAACCTAAGTATGCAGATATGGACCTCAACAATGAAATACCTAGAAGCTATATCAAATACACCTATGCAAAGTTGTTGTTCAACATTCAAAGATACTTTACAAGTGAAGGTAGACACCATAAAGTTTATACTTATCATTTTAAGCTGCTTTTGCATTTCACAGGTATGATATCACTAGATTTTCCCTTTTATTTTCATAGGAGCCTTGCCAAACTGGTTGATAAATTACAAGCCAAATCTGATGGTTGTGAAACATCTTTGTTTCACCATGGTTTGATAAATTTATTGGTTTTGAATGAGCTTCAGAAAATAAGCAGGGATTGGTCCCCATTTTTGTTTATGAATGGTTTTGAACTGGAAACCCTAACTCCATCTAAGGAACTCCTTCACCACCAGTAGCAGAGTCTAGTCAGCCCGTGGCTACAAAATAAAAGAGGTTTGTAAAGTTGAAACCAAGGAAAAAAGTTGAGAAAAGGATAGAGAAGACACAAGTTCTTGTTTCAGCAACTCCATCACCTACAAAATAGAGGTCAAAAAGTGTCAAAGAGGCAAAACAAAAGCAAGTTGCCAGCAAGCAGGAAATCAAGAGAGTGAAAAGAAGCCAAGCAGTGGCATCAAAGGGAGAAACTGTTGTTTCAGGTATAGAGGACAGCCCAGTGATAAAGGGAAATTTAGATGACATCCTTCATGCAATTGATATAGAAGAGATAACCATCGTACAATCTGATTTCATTGGAGTAGATGAACAAAAACAGAAAAAAGGCTAAGTCAGCAAAGAAACTTGAATTTGAGGGTGAAAATGCAACCTTTCTTTTTGAAACAAGGAAACCTTTAACTAGGCATGCTAAGAAGATCAAGGAAGGCAGAAAGGAGGTCAAATAAACTATTGAAACAACTATAGTTCCTGAAGAGGTGGTTGATCTCTCATCACCAACAGTGGAGCATGCAGCCAGCAAGACAATGAAGGGAAAAGAACACATGACAAAGTGTCAGCATCTTGAGGAGAGATTGAGGTTATAAAACCAAGAGATTGCAATGATGATAAAGAGGGCCAGAAATCCCAGTATTGAAAAAACAGAGTTCAAAAGAATGAAGGCACTTTGGGAGGGTGAAACTGGTTCTAGGTATGAAATTCCAAGCAGTGCAGAACAGTTTTTCACATGGACAGTTCCAGCCATCAAGGAAGCCAAATTTGTCAAAGTAATAAATATTCACTTGAGAGCCAATAATAGAAGACTAAGAGATCAAGTGGAGGACAAGGAGCAGTAGCTGAAATTGATCTAGGATGAGCTAAAAAACAGAGGTGCAGAATGACAATCATTAAAAAGGCTAAAAGCTAAATTAAGTGAAAATTAAGAAGGAACCTAATGAAAAATGTGTTTTTCAGTTCATTTGACTTTTTATTTTGATGAAACTAGTGGTGTTCTGAAGTTTTAGCACATTTTTGGTTTAAATTTGGAAGAAATCTGGGCAAAACTGCTCACTCAGCAGTTCCATAGCGCAAACAGTGCAAAAAGAGTGAAAAGCGCTACGAAACCGTCAGAGAAGCCACGGTGCGCTACGAAACTGTGCTATATTCGTAGCGTAGGTCTACTTTAGCTATTTTGAACAGTTTGATGGTGTTTTTGGACAGCTGGCACTTAAGAATGATTTTGGGCAAGTATTACTTCGATTTCTAAAAACAAATAACAATGAAGTGATGGGTTCATGATGGTCAGAGTGTCTCAAGAATACAAAGAATCCTATACCTTGAAAACAGGGGACAATTTCCTACTTTGATGGAGATCAGTGTTATGATCATAAAGTGTTGAAGCTTATCATCTGGATTCAACCTTATGGGAATATAGTTGGAAAATTATGTAATCTAGTTTAGATAAGGTTGTTATGAGTAGAGTTAAGGAGTTTTAATCCTATTTGTAATAGGAATGTTCATTATATTTGTAGCTGTCATTTTGTAATAACCATGTTATATGGTTAGGAAAGGTGTCAAAAGTTTGGAGTTTGATGTATCTAGCTCAGGATAAGGTTATCTTATGTTGTAAATGATATATAAAAGATGAAGAAGTCGAAATGCCAGGGGTTGGACATTTTTAGCAAAAGACTGTGTTTATTGTAAGTGACTGGTTTTCAGCTTCATACCGAGTTTTCTACTTAGCCAAATTGAGATTCATAAAGAGTTCTAGTGTGTTCTTGTTCTAATTGCATATTTTTACTATCCTATTGCAGTGGTGTTTGCTTATGTTACTCAAAATTCATCATTGATGCTCTGACTTCCTTCATAGACAAATTGACAGTGTGTTTTATAGTTTCACATGTATATCTCTTGACTAGAACTCTGATATGCCTTGACTTCCATGCTAAGTAGATTGTTTGGTTTTACTGAAGCTATTTTGACTACATAACCCCAATGTACACTTTCTAATGTGATTTACAACCAATATCTATCATTTATCTTCTTATTACCCCACATAGAGTTAGCCATCTATATTTATATCAAAAATCATTCATCTTTGAGAGAGCCCTCTCACGTTGAGGAGGCTAAGCCTCAATCAAAATATTGGTTTGAAACAGTTACATGAGATTGATTTGATTGGTAGCCTATTAGGTCTGATTTTGTGATAACAGACCCTATGTGTATCAATTCATTCTATAAGTGCTTCAGTCTCTACAGCGGTGAGCCCGCTCAAGTTCGTTAGAGCGATGCACAGGTTCTTACCTCTCGTCTTACTGCCCAACGAATGTATAGCTGAAGACACCCTAAAGAAAACACCCAAAAATTCACACTTCTAAGTGTCCCAGCAAGACATTGGTGAGCCCACTCAGGTATGTTAGAGCGATGCGTAGGTTCTTACCTCTCGTCTTATCGTCTGACAATTGTGTCACTGGAGACATGCTAAAAAACACATGAAAATTGCACCTCTAAGTGCCCCAATGTAGCATTAGTGAGCCCGCTCAGGTAGGTTAGAGCACTGCGCAGGTTCTTACCTCTCGTCTTATCACCTGGAAATTGCGGACTGGGTACACTCTATCCTCTAACAAACAACTCTGGTTGATTGGATCATCATTTCCATCCTTGGCAACGACGCCAAATTGTTGGGGTGTATTAATCACTATTAAATGACAAAAACAGTACACATAAATTATCATTCCAGGGACGTATTTTATTTCAATGACAGTCGCACTGTCTGTGCCAATACATCAAACCAGAAGTAAATCCAAATAAAGGAAATCATTTCTGAAGTAAATGGTGGAAGGAAATCACTCATGCAGAAATAAAATGATCTAAAAGATTGTGATCACACATCAATTAATCTGTCCTGGCGCGCCACAAAACAATTACCCAACTGGTATCTATGATCTCATATGTGTAACAACATATAAAACATTGGAATTGAAGTAGATCTATTCACAGCTAAAACAACAACAACAACACTTCCACTGATACATAAACAAAATATAAATACGTATACACAACTACCTTAACCGCTGCAATCCCTGCTAAAGAGGAGGGCCCTTCCTCCCTAGAAGAGCACAGGTAGAGAAGGAACTTAACGAAAACTAAATCAGATAATGCATGTAACAACAACAACATGATAATTTGCATTAATATGAGAAAAATTACAGAGCCAAAGTAATGATGTTCTCTCCCAACCTTTCGACCTCAAGGGCCGAGAACTATATAGTGGTTACGTCTCAAAAAAAAGAGGGATGGATCGGTCATGAGAATCTTATGATTCTCATGCTGATCAAAATAGAATGCATATGGTTACAACCACTTCTTAATAAAAGTATGACTGGAAAATTATAGATTACAATCAAAACCCCCTAGAGGCTATTATCAAAAAATACAATACTTAATAAATTCTACAGCTATCACGATAAATCACAACTGTAGCTTAACAACTAGAAGATAGGTTAGCATTAGGAGTTGATGAGATCCAGTTAGCGGTACAACTGTAACAACTAGAAGATAGTTTAGCATTAGAAGTTTATGAGATCCAAGCCAAGGGGGTACAATCAGAATAACAAGCTTGTCAACGTGGTCTCAGAATAAACATGGTGTAACGACGTTTCATGGCGAAAAATTCACCGTAAATAACACAACATTAATCAAGCCTCAGACGCCTCATTATCGAGATATTTTGTGCTACAAATGGCATCTGGAAAGACAACAAAAGACCATAGATCTTCTCCAAACATTCATCCTCAGTTAGTCATAAAAAAGGCACGATACATCATAATAATTGATGAAATGGCGGAGGTAATTCTTGGAAGAGGCTCAATAGGTACTTTGGAGATAGTTAACGATGCAGTAGGTGCACTCATAGTTGTACCTGATGGGTTGGTACTTGGGCAAGTTTCATAGTTCATATTCCGTGTTAGGAAGAAAAATTATTCTCTAATTTTTACACAACAATTTGTCCCTATCCCTGTACTCCTTGTTCCTGAATCCTGGAGGACCTTAACAATGATCCCTGTCCCTTTTCCATCATGAAAATATTTCATTACATCCCTTGCAATCTGTAGACCAAACTCCCTATTGATCATTCCTGGAGTATCTCCTTCAAAACCCATATTTTGGAGTAGCGCGACCTCTTTGGGTCTCACCAGCACCGATGACCCATCCTAAGCTTGTGAGAAGCACCGATCGACATTATTATGGACATCACACCGGTGCCGATCCACTTCTGGAAGATTTTTTTTTAAATCAAATGAAGTTTCATGGCCTAGAAGCTTCGAGGGCAGAGAGTTATATGTTTTTTGGTCATGATATGGCCGAGCTTCCTCCCTTGTGGCTCTTGTTCCTACAAAAGAGGAACCTCCCAAAGAGATAAGGCATTTTCCCATCATAAGTGGATCCATGTCCCCTCCTCCATCTCTATAAATTCATCATCCTCTAGTGCCTCTGATAGTTATAACATAATAGATAATATCATAGAGAGGTTTGAATATTTCCATAAGCTTTGAAGGAGAATTGAGCCCTTAGCCTTCTCATGCTAAGTTGAAAACAAGTGCTTTCGAGACGTGCATGGATTCTGACCTGCTGAAGGAGCGCTTCAACATCAAGGCACAAGTTGTAACTCCTCTTCTATTTATAATATGACACGACTGATATTTATTTTCCATTCTTGTTCATGTTTATGATTGATAATTTTGACAAGGGCCTTGATCAGTTAGATAGGTTATATATGTATATGCATGTTGTATTTGCATGCTTCTTGTTGTTTCTTGGTAACTTGTATAGGTAATTGAACATTGGTAGCAGCAAAGATCAAGCTCTGGAAAAGCGAAGGATCAAGTAGCTTCAACTAAGAGCAACATCACAACATTAGATCAAGGTAGGCCATATATTTCGATCTATGTTTCATTTATGAT
>JAXQQM020070975.1:0-85581 GCA_034641835.2 Pinus albicaulis | reverse complement strand
GATTGGTATTTTATCACTGATGGTGGACAGCATCCTGCTTCAAACGTTCAAATTCATCCACCTGGTGACTCCACACTCCATAACTCTCAAAAGACTCCACTGGAGGAAGAACCTGAAATATGGCCAGACCTCATAGAAGGATAGAACATTTAGGTTGGATTTGGTTTAAAGAATTCATTGTTTTTATCTATCACTATGTTTTGTCCTACTTTAAGCCTAATCAAGTGTACAAAGATGAGACCCACATTGAGTATGGGAAAGATCTCAAACCTAAGTCTTCAAACCTTGAGCAGACCTATACTCCTGTGAAATACTTGGTGGAATAAGAGCCTCATGGTGTATCTCTCACTCCTAAAGAAACTTCAAGAAACCATGAACCTATTGTTGCACCACCTACACCTACAAAGGTCATAGAAAGATATAAGCCTCTGGTTTTACCTCTTACCTTCCAGCCCCTCCCTGCAAGAATTACAAATAAGCTGCCTCTTTTTTATGGAGAAAATAAAAAGACCACTGCTGAGGAACATGTTCAAAATCTTGAGGATCTACTTGAATTTTATGAAGTAGAAGAAGATCATGTGCGTATTAGAATATTTGCCTTGTCATTACAAGGAAATGTTAAGTGTTGGTTTAAAAACCTTCCAGCTGCAAGAATTTTCAGCTTTCATCAATTTTCTCAAGTTTTCCTTGATAAATGGGCAGTCCCGGGAAATGTTTTCCTCATCCTAGAAGAATATCAGAATTTGAAAAGGCAGCCAAGAGAGACAGTACAAGAGTTTTCAGCCAAGTTCAATAAGGTATACAATGCAATACCTGCTAACATAAAACCACCCCTAGGATGGGCCCTATTTCACTATCTGAGTTCTTTCGACCCTGAGGTGGAATTCCATATAAGAGAAAAAGAGCCTTCGAGCCTAGAAGAAATGCAGAGCATAGCAATTACTATCGAGTACAACATAAATTTCAGGGAGGAAATATTAAAATAAATAAATAAGGACCGAGCAGAGCAAATAAGGCAGGTCTCTTTAGAAGACAAGATGGAAATATTGATAAATACGGCCAACACCCTGCTGAACATAGGAGGGGAAGAATATGAGGTTGAAACAAGAAATGATGATTGGAAAAGACCTAAACCTTTTCCTCGAAAGAAACAAGCTAGATCACTGCAAGACATAAGCAGCATGCCAAGCATGTATGATGAACAAGATGTTGAATTAGAAGATGAACTTGCAGATTATTTTGAAGAAAGACTTGCTAAGAATATGATTGGTTTGATGAGTAACATTTCTTATAAATATGATTTCTCTAATGTTGATCTGTCTGATGATGATTTTTTCCAAAGGGGAGTTGAGCTTGCAGGACCATCATCAGTAGTTTCATGGGAGGAATATCAGGACCAACAACTTCAAGAAAGCAATGAGCCAATGCAGGATATCTGTGATACTGATGAGGAAAGTGTTGAAAGCCTGAGAACATATGAAGATTCAATGAATTTTCACTGTGTTATATATTAGATCATCAGTGATAATTTCCACAAAGATGGAAGTCAGCAGCTTTCTAGTTCAAAGTATGAGGAAGAAAGCAATGAAGAAACTCTTGAGCAAGAGGAATATACTGAACCTTCTCCTGAAAGGGTTGAGGTAATCAAAGAGATCCCTGCTCAAGAATATGTTAGTTCTTTCACAGAGTTTGGTTCACTCTGGCAGAACCTACCAATATTACCAGAGGACAACACTATCAAATATAATGAGCCCTCTAGCTCATAAAGTGATGAAGACAAGGAGGAGGTTCTCTCTCAAAGAAATCTTTCTCTTTATCTAATAGAAGAAGAGGTATGCCTGGTTGACACTTACCTACCAAATACTCCCAACCAAGAAAGGGATGAGTGTGATTGCAGAGGCCACACTGCACATGAAATGATTGAAACTGTCTGGGATGCAGAAATCCTACCAGCCATGGAAGGCCTTAAAGAAGAAAGTTTATATTATGTTATTGCTGATCCTATGGCAGAGTATATGGAGGCCCTGGTTGGCTCAGCTCCTCAAGCAGTGATCCTTTGCAAGATCCAGATACATCAGAAGTGGTCACCGCTGGTGGAGGCCTCAGTTTTGAAGACCCACATGTAGAATACCTTATGTTCATATCTGACAAGCAGTCAGTTTCTCTATCCTTCTTTGTTACTGCTTGACTAGCTGCACTGGCATTATTGTATCACCTAGAGTATCAGACATTTCCAAGTAGAGTAGAGTAGGTAGGAAGTCTCAATAAAGCTCAGTCTGTGAGCATCTAGTCAGTTGTTTTTTATTTCTGCAAAGTTCAGTCCATGAGCAGTTTTTTCTTTATGCCATGGCCCACAGCAAGCCAGACAGTATAACCCTGGTTTGATTTTTATTTCAATTTCTGTCTTAGAATGTAGAGAAGAAATCTGCTAGAAAATTTAATCCTAGCAGATAGTAGTTTAGGTAGAGAAGCTATGAGACCAACAGTTTAATCTGGTCTCATGGAGAAATAAGGGTAGAAGTAGAATAGGTTTATTTTCCTGTTTGTAAAAAATTGATGATGTAAAGGGTCTGCAAGTCCAAATGCACCCAGAAGAAAAAATGTTAGGACATTAGTATGGGTAGGTAGCTGTTTTGGAGAATATTACTGTTGATATGATGTCTTCATGATTGTGGCAGCTGATTAAATAGTAAGGGATGTGACAAACACTAGGCATCTGGCCTACCTCCCAAAGATTATTTTCTGAGGTTCCTGACACCTTCAAGAAGATGCCATCCCCATGTGGAGCCACTGTTAGCCACCTAAGAATTTTTTGACAAGCAAACATGTGGCTAAAATGTTTTTGAGCCTTCAAGAAATTCATTTCCTCTGAAAACATATCATTCTTGAAGCCTCCTTGTGTCTTTTTCCCTTTGAAAAATATTCACTATTGTTTCCATTAAAAAGCCCTCCTATTTTGAGAAGAAGAATGCTTCAAGAAGGCCTCAATTTGCCCATTTTGTCCCCTCAAAGCCTCTGTTTTCATCACCTTTTTTCCCCTTTCAAATTTCCTTCATTAACCCTCTAAATCTCCCCAAAACCCTTTTTAAACCTTATATCTCCCTTTCTCTAGTTTAAAATCCCTTCTTCCCCTCTACCAAAAGCCCAAAATCCCTTGAAAAACAGTCATTTTGGCTTAAAAATCCTAATTTTACATTACAGGCTTAAGCCCCTTTTGGCTAAGCCCCTAAACACTTCCCCACATATGACCCACGCATGAGACCAGGTGCTTAAGCCCTGAGCACTAATCAAAATCGACACTTCCAATGTGCGCCCTTTCCTTTGTTAACTTAAAAAGTTCTAATGCAAGAAATTTTGTTCTATCGACCGCGGGCTCGGTCTCAGCCGTTGATCTTTTAAGATCTGACGGTCAGCACTAATTCCGTAGTGCACCCGTTTCCTCTCTTCATTTACCCTCCGATTAATCGTGGGCCATTTATCTCCCAGCCAGATCGGACGGCTGGCGCGTAATTGCATCACCGTCAATTGCACCAATCCTGTGTTTCTGACCTCTATCGATTGGCAAGCCCCTATTGGATCCTAACAGTTCATTCATTCAGATCCAACAGTCTAGATTACTCCTCACTCCGCTCATTTTCCCCTGTCTTTCCCCTCAGGTCAAATTTCCACCATTGATTCCCCGCCGATCCAACGGCCCTGGTGTAATCGCAAGATCAAAATTCAGAGTTTCGGCACCTTGCCATTTCTATAGTGCGATTAGATCTCCACCGTTGATCTCTTTAGATCCAATGGCTCTCATCATCCCCGCCCTTTCACTTTACCCTTTCTACCTCTATTTTCTCCTTAAATCTCCACCATCCATCATCAAATCGGATGGTCCATAGCAAATCCGCCTGGGCCATTCCCCGCCATTACTGATTGTGCACCTTCCAATATCGCGTAGTCATCTACACCATCCGATCTCATTGCCCCACATCCAACGGTCAAGATGAATATCGTGTAAATCTTATGTCCGAGCTTTAACGTTTCAAAGTTACGCGATGAAAGCAGCTTTTGAGGGGACACGTGTCAAGCGGTGACATATATCATGTTTTTTCTGAGAATTTTCCAAACCGCTCATAAGCCACGCGACACAGGCGGTTTTCCCACTAATACCACTTTTCCCCTTTTTGTGTTGAAAGCTCCATCATCAATCCCAATCGTCGATCACTTTTATCTCATGGCCCATATCGCATCACGCTTCCATTCACCTAACCCGCCAAGGAGTTTCTTCCAATGATCCCCACCATTGATCTCCTCCTGAGATCCAACGGTCCACGTTTTATCGCCCTCTGCCCGCTCGTTCCCACCATTAAAAGGTCCTACTTTTATAAATTTTGCTCCATTTTCCTTTGCTTTCACCAAAGTTAAAACCTTTGTGTATTAAAATAAAGGTCTTTCTTTCTTCCTAACACAGCATTAACATCTCCATCAACGAATCTTGGTCGTTGATCACCATTGCATTATCTAATCCAACGACCCGTGACCCTCTCTGCACCAAACCTCTAGTAGCTCATTCTTCCACCATTTGCAGAGATTTCCATTGGTTTTTCACCTGCATTCACCATTTTTCCACCATTCCACAGGCCTCCACATCATTTTTCCACCACTCCCCTGGGTTTTTATAATGATTTTATTGCATTGTGCAGGGTATACGGAGTGGTAAATTCACTTTGTTTCCCACAGTCATAGCCATTGCAATTCAACAGAGATAACCATTGTAGCAATGGAAAAGTGTATCAGAAGCGACAGATCAAGGTATTTAAGCTTTTTATTTAACACTTAATGATTATAATCCTGCGTTTAAAACATAAAGACACAGTTAGAGCATGAAGAAGATTAAGAGGCCTAGTAAGGTCTAAGCACATGAAACAAATCCATATCTGTGTTTAATGTGAGCAGAACATATTTTCTCATAATGTAAACCTTCTGACAGAAGTCTTCATGCCCCCTCGAGCCCTAAAAGGTTATTACACTAACAAAAGCTTCTAAGGAACTATTAGGACAACAGTTGTGGAAGTATGGGAGACCTACAGACTTTCTAGCCACATTACTTGCTTCAGAAGACAATACAGAGTACCTTACAGCCAGAAAGGACTTTATAGAACACATCTAAGGTTGCTATCAACCTGACAAGATTTCGAACCAGACTATAGAGTACACACGGCATGCAGAGCCATTAAGCAGAGTGGGCACGAACACTTCCCCCCACTCTATCTTAATGAAATCAATTAAATGTACATCTACTACTATAGTTACTCATTCTCCTATAAGAACCCCTGTAAAATTCATTGAAAAGGTTGTTGTTAGTTGCTGGGATTCATTTGACTGTTAGAACTGTTATTGGGGGAAAGTAGCTTAGTAGTTTGTAATTTAGTAGGCTGGGAGGAGAAGTTTGGAATGTAACAACCATTGAGCTCAAAGTATATGACTGGTTTTGCACGTCAATTGAACAAGCAAATTTCATAGGATCCTATTCTATATTATGGGTGATGTTTCCTTACTCATTTCATGTTTAATCATATTTTCCATTTATTCTCTGATAAGAATTAGTAAATCAGCCTTAGGATATACCCCTGCATGGTACCCTAATGCCCACTGCTCTTCTTGTCTTTGATGTTTTCTGCTGATAGTGAATCTAAGAAAAAATTCATGTAATTTAACCAATTAAAGATGTTGGTCTAGCCCATGCTTACTGATGTGTGAATTTGGGGTTTTTTTCTTAGATTTTCTTGTTGGGTCTAAGCTGGGAGAATTGGGATACCAGGGATTTAGTGTAAGCCCTATCCACCAGGGTTCTTTTCCAACAGATTGGCCTTTCTAAGATCCCTTTGAACTGGTGTCAAAAGCATTGAAGGTTAAAAGTCCTTCTCTAATATTAGGCCTAGTTCTGTGTTTAAATCTCAAGTGTTTCTCTTTTGGAGTATGTTGAAAGAAAGCCTAGAGTTAAATGACCTCTGACTTGATCTTAGGCTACCCTTTCTGTCTTTCCTTTGCACTCCTTAATGTTCCATTCCACCATCTATCTAAAATATCCTTTAGTATAGATGATTTGCCCTATGGAAAGCCTTGCTCAGTTTTTATGCAAGTAATACCCTTTCATGACTCCATATCCCAATGGATTGACACTTTCTTGACCTATCTTCTTTTACCGAAACATCCTGATAATTTGTTCCTTTCGCTCCTATGACCTTCTCAGTTAATGATCTCCAACCCAGCAACCAAACCAACTAAAAACCCCCTGTGCTTCATACCTAGCCTAATACTTCATTTCGAGCTTTCATAGATATATCATTCTTTTCATCTATAGAGAGATCCCTCTCTGGATCCAGGAGGGCTAGATCCTAGGATCCCAAAGAGGTTTAATGTTGTCTTGTCTTTTGTTCTTGCCAAATTGGCCAAAACATAGGAACCCCAACACGATCGACACAGTCTTGCCGAATACAAGTCCAATTGTGAGACACCCTAAACCAAATTTGAGGGAAGTATCTGTCCAACAGGTTCTTGGGGACCCTTTGCTGACTTTTAACCACGTCTATCATCTATCGATACCAGGCTACAAAGGCTTCTTCATTCATCTCTTTGGTACTCGGGTCACCTAATACTTTCCATGGTGTGTACCTCAGGGCCATTGATTGGTCTTTAGTAATCTCCGCAAGCAGCCTCCCTCCTGGAGGACTCCATTTCCACATCGCTAGAGCCATGATTATATAACCATATATAAATAATGTGGCCCACTTGAAGTTGTCTTCACAAGCCTCAGAAAGCTCCTGCAGCAAATATGAACACCAATTTAATTGTGCCCCTTGTATACAATGTTCCATAACTGATATTGTATCAAGGGTGAACTCCCCCTTGGTATAGTGCATCATAGTTTTGCCGAAAATAAAATAGAAATAAAATTTCACTATTGGAGCCTTGATAAGATCAATTTTGGCTCCCTATCCTCCTCTACTTGTCTCGTACTTCTTGTAGTAGTCACAGTCCCCCACCTTCTTAGCTCTTTTAAATGTGTTGTGGAAGGTTGATGATACTTCCCTTCCTGCTGATGATAGGCCTGTAAGTATTTGTATATCCTGTTGGTGTCCCGTGTTTTTATAGTTTGGAAAATCAAAAGACAAGGCAACATCAGAACCAATCGTTAGAGTTATAGGATCTAGTCCTCCTGCTCTAAGAGAGGGATCTCTCAAATTTTGTTTGCAAAGGTTTATCTTGTGTGCTTAGAGTATTGGTTTTAGACTAGTTATTAAGTGCAGGTGTTTGGTTGTTTGGTTGTATTGAATTGATACAACAGAACATAAAAGGTCTAGGAAAGATATATAGAACAGTAAAATATCTGTTTCATTGGGAAATGGAGTCAAAAAGAGGTCATAAAACACTTATCAAAGGATATGGGATATCAAAGGAAAAATCTAACTTGGCCATGGGATCCTTTTGTTTTTGGAATGGAATGAACATTAATGATTTGGAAAGAGTTTTAATTATCAACAAAGGGAATTTGAAGGCATAATTTGAAACAATAAAGAGTTCTTTGATAGATAGGGATAACCATAAATTCTACAAATCACACCTTTAAGCAAACAATGATTTCAAAACAACTTTCAAAGTAAAATCTAAGATTCGGGGAATACCCTATTTCCTCAAAGATTTTATTCTAAAGGACTTAGAAAACATAAAAGATTTATTGAAAATTACAGTCATAGAAGAGGGAACACCTAAAAACATCTATGATCATAATTATAACGACCTTTAAGCCAACTGTTTAAATGAGGACAAAGGGCAAGATCAAAACAGACCTTTCTGATTCATTGTAAGCAAAGAAATTCAAAGGGAGACTTCAATAACAGTTTTTAAGTGGCAACATACAAGCAGGGAGAACCATAAATCATGTTGAAGCCAACTGTTCAAATTATTAAGGAAATAAACAAGCATGAATACTAAAGAGAAACATTAAAGCCTCTAAAATAGTTCAGCAGAAGAAAACATAAAACAGTGAAGGATGAAAAGGTCTAAGGTTCTTCCAAGAGTCATTTCTTAGCCTAATACTTTCTATCCTACTGTAGTGAGAAATTATGAAACATAATGGAAATAGGGAAAAAACATGAAACAGTTCAGAATACTTCACCAACAGCCAAGCTCATGAATCCAATGATAGAGCCTTCTCAGGAACAAACATGCAACAACATCATCAAGATCTCCAAGACTTCAATTTGTTCTTCAACTTCAAAGGACTATGTATTGATTTCAGCGAGTTTTAATATTACAGCTTGTGATCAAACAACAAACAACCCCTCACTCATCTTTCGAAGAAGTATATATAGAAGAATGAGGAGGTGAGATCTAATAAAAGATCTCAACTACAAGTAATACAGAATTAAATGGTTTCTTGGACTTTGAGGGGCTCAATGAGAAACTTACATAGGTGTCTTCTGTATTAAATTTCTTTACATAAATATTAAGCTCGGTGCGAGCATTTGTTGACCTTTGAGGCTCTGTGTTATGTCTGGAGTTACTCTGCAAATATTTTTTACATTAAGTCTCCTTGTAGAAGTAACTTTCTGGCTGTGCTGAGGCGAACACCTAGTCTTAATCAATAAATTCGGCCTTTGATTGAATATTTTGAGGCACAGGTGGCATTTTGATGGCCAAAAAGGATCAAATTGCCTCAAACTATGGCAGTGGAGGCCTTATGTTGATGAAACCCCTTATATTTGTTTTAAACTCTGTTTTAAATCGGGGATTAGGTTTGTAATGATCATCCTTGGTCATAATCCCCCCTAAACAGTCCATTAATCCTCTGCTCTGGTTCATTTTGGTCTTAGGCACTGATACTCTTTGACTGTGCCAATTCATGGCTTTCTTGCTGATGTGCAGGGCTGTGCAGGGTTTATAAGGCACCCATGCCTGAGGAAACACTGAGGAAATGGGTATTTCAACCCTGTGGATGATTTCCTTTGATGAATCGAAAACGGGAGGGTCGTCACCCTCCGCCTCTGAATCTTCTTTGAAAATCGCGAGAAAATGATTTAAAACCCTGCAAATTACAAAAACTATTATAAAATCTTCATTTTATAGGTTAACTGCATCAGAAGGTGTGTGAAGACAGCGAGGCTGTTGGATGGCATCATCCAACAGTCAGGATTGATCGGGAGATATCGTAGAACGGGCAAAAGAAAAATTAAATCCAAGTCGTCGATCATGCAGAGATCGACAGTCGAGACTGAACGAGGAGGCAGAGGAGTAGGATGAATCTGAGCTGTCGATCGCACAGAGATCGACGGTCGGGAGTGGAGGTGTGAAATTCAAATAGAGAGGTCGGGCAATGAATTGTGGGCCGTCGATCTGCAGATCAGATCGACGACAGAGATGTCGTTGCCGCATGTACGATAGCCCGGCTATTGTGTGTACATCTTCATTAACCATCAAACAGCTTTGGCAAGCGATCACCGTTAGATGAGTGGGCCCAGATCGGACGGCACACAAAAATATCGCTAGGCGTCCTTGTCTGAATGATAATGCGTGATGGAAGGTGGTTTTTGAAACAGTGTCAAGATCGCATGTCACGCGATGTATGGAATCGCTAGACATTGGGCGAAAACCGTCCTCCGCTCGAAGGTAGTGCGATGAAAACCATATGGTTTTGGGAAAATGGTGCACGGTAGGCGAGGTCCACTGGGTTTGATAGATTCCGCACCGTCGGATCTGTAGATTGAATTCAACGGTGGAGATTTCTCGCACTTCGGATCAGCGGAAAACCTTTAGAAAACCATAAAAACCGAAAGTTTAAATATAAAACAATGATTTCTGCTTTAGGCGCAGGAAAAGTGGCTTGGCGCCCGATTGCGAGGCCGTTGGGCGAATGGAGAAACATATGGTCGGGGCTTTGTATGACAAGGGCCAATCGCATATCGGAAGTTTGGACATGGGCTTTTCAATCTACCCATTGTATTTTCTGTGATTGCGATCGCGCGATCGGCTCTTTTCAATCTACCCATTGTATTTAACATATGACTTGGGCTTTTAGACCAAACTTTGGAAAAGTGGGTTTTTGGATTTTACAAAGGAAAATGCGGATCGAGAATGGAAATATTATAAGGTTTCAAGCGCCAAAGGTGGGCCCACAGATATGTATAAAATGTGATGCGATTGGGGATTTATAATACAAGCATGATCACATCGCAAGTTTTTAAAATATGTGAAACAACTTTGTGCGTTGGGTTTTTGTGATGCAATCGAGAAGGCTTGTATAAAAAGAGTTTATCACATCGCAAGTTTTAAAAGGAACACAAGACTTGCGCACTTTGAATTTGTGCGATGAGCACTAGGAGGGGTTAGCGCTTGGCCTTTTCAACATGGGCACCTGGTGGGGAAGTCATTGAGACTTGGCCAAAAGGGGCTTAAACCCTTAACAAGAAATGGGTTTTTTCATTGATTTTCAATGGTTTTTGAAGGGTTTTAGGGGTTTTGATAAGGCAAAGAAGGAGTCTTTGAACCTTAGAAAATGGATTTTCATGAATGGAAGAAGAGAACTCATGAAAAAGTAGATTTTTATGGAGAAGAAGGGAAACAAATGAAGGATAGTTTTGATTGGGAGAAGGGGAAAATGATGGCTTTGCTGCAGTATTTTGGCTAGGAAAACAGCAGGATTTCTGAGTCTTGAAGGGAAACAGTGGTGAAGATCTGGATAGAGGCATGAGACCTTTAAGAGTCTTCAAGAGCCAACACTTTTTTGCAATAAAATTTGTTCCTTGAAGGCTCCAAAACATTTAGCCACCGTTTGGTATGAAAAATTTTATAGGTGCCTAACAGTGGCTCCACTTGGGGATGGTGCCTTCTTGAAGGCATCAAGAACTTCAGACTTGCATTCTCTGGGAGGCTGATCAGTTGCCTCATTCATTGGGCTGATTTCTTTACTGGAATGATCTTATTTTGCTCTGGAAATAAGTTAGCAGCCATGTAAACCAATGGATATTTCATCAACAAGCTTTCTACCTACCCAATCCTACTGATCTAGAATTTTTTCTTCTTAGAGTGCACTTGGATTGGAAAACTCTCTTACAACATTTTATTCTTTTTGAAAGCAAGAAATCTAATCTCTTTCTACTCCTTATTTCTCGATGGACTCAGATTAAACAGTTGAGCCCATATGATTCTCTGCCTATTCTACTAATTTGTTAGGATTAAACTGTCCAACAGATTTTATTTTCTAAATGTTAAAACATAAATTTAAACAACAGTCAAGTCGAGATTAAGCTGTTTGACTTGCTGTGATCTATGGCATAAAAACAAGCTGCACATAGACATTTATTTTGCAGAAAATTTAAAACAAAATGGAAGGCTTTAAGATCTAAAATTTGAGAGCACTTCCTTCATCTTTTTACAGCTCTGTTTTTGACTCTTTTCGAGTTGTTCCTTCTTTGTCCTCTGGTTCAGATTTTGAGCTAATTAGAACCAGATTTACATCATTTTGACTCAGCAAAATAAAACAAAATTGAGTCATCTCTTTTGGGAAACTTAGGTTCAGGTTTTGATCATGTTTGAACCTTTAATTTCTATCCTAAACTATCTACTGATAAGCCAAGATTAAACAGTTTGGCAAATCAAATTCACTATCCTATCAGCAGAAAATTTAAAACTAATTAGTCAAGATTAGGTAGTTTGACTAACTAGAAGTGTGTTTTTCAGTAGTGGCATTTAAGCTTGCACACTTTCAGATTTGTTTCTCTTTTTTGGTATGGGGTTGTACCTTTATTGTTTTTACCATTTGCCCTCTTTTCTTTGTTTCTTTTTTTTTTGTATTTTTGTTTTTTCTAACTTTCAATGCAATGGTTGGACTGTGGTATTTACAATGAAAAATAAAATGCTTTAAAACTTAAGATTCTTGGCAGAAGTAATGCTTGAGCATCCTACCATTTACCGGACCTCCATATAGATCTTCTCCATTCAATTCTTTCAAGAAAAATGCATTGTGACCCCTTTCAGCACGAATAATATAGGGTCCTTTCCACAAGTTGTCAAACTTGCCATGTTTTCCCTTTTCTTCTCTTCTTGAATCCCATTTAAGAACAACATTTCCAATTTGGAAATTTTTTTCTTTAGTCCTTTTATCAAATAGTTTCTTCATTTTTTCTTGTACTAACTGTGTTCTCTCATAAAATTCTTCTCTAGTCTGCTGCAAATGGATTTTTTGGTTGATTCTTCTCTGCATATCATTCTCTTCAATCTGTACTTCTTGAAGGAGTTTTATGACTGGAACTCCTAATTAGGTAGGAAAAACTGCATCCATGCCATAAACCAACTGATAGGGGGACATATTTATTGATTTCTTTGTAGTCAACCTATCAGCCCATAAGGCATGAACCAGCTTACTGTGCCATGATTTCTGATTTTTCTTCAACAGTTTTTTTATTATATTGAGGAGACTCTTGTTGGAGGATTCAGCTAATCCATTTCCTTGGGGATAGTAAGTAGTGGAATGGCCCAAGGTTATGTGGTATTTGTAACATAAATCAACCATTTTCTTAGATTTAAAAGTGGCAGCATTGTCTGTTATGATTTTTCTGGGACAACCAAATATGGATAGGATATTTGTTTCAAGGAACTTGATAATGACAAATTCATTAGCATTTCTGGAGGGTATAGCTTCTATCCACTTGGTAAATAAGTCAGTGGTTGTGAGGATCCACTTATGCTAAGCTGAGGAGGATGGATGAATTTCCCCAATGAAGTCTAGCCCCCATTGTTGAAAAGGTGCCTCAACTCTAATAGGATGTAAAGGTAAGGGAAGGAGTTTTCTTTTGCCATCAAATATTTGACACTTATGGCAAGACATGACCAACTTTTGAGTGTCGGGGAAGAGGGTAGGCCAATAGTAACCAGATCTAAGAATTTTGTTGGCTCTTTCCTTCCAGTAGAGGTTTCCTCCGCATTCTCCATCATGCAATTCATGCATGATTTTTCCTGCATCATCTTCAAGTAAACATTTAAGCAAAATTCCAACAGCATTTTTCCAATATAATACTCCATTCAATATGAAAAAAATCAAAGCCTTTTGTTTCAAGAATCTAGCTTTAGATTTATACAAAGAAGGAGGGGCATTTAGATATAAAAGCACATAAATAATGTCATCATACCAAGGAGAATTTAGAAATGTTTCTTCAATGAAAAGAGCATCAGATTCTTCTATTTCTTCCAACGCATCTACCATATTCATGTCCAGTGCTTGAAAGTTAGACTCAGCCATAAGTTTTTCTAATCCCTACCCCTTAACTAGTTTGGTGGGCCTAATTTCTAAGTCATATTCAAGAATAGTTGCAATCCATTTTCCCCTTTTACCATTGAGGTCTTGACTTAGAATGTCCTTGACAAGAGTATGTGGAACAAAAGAAATTATGTGAGAGTGTAAAATATAGACCCTAAAGTCCTTTAATGCCTTCACTAATGCTAAGGCTTTCTTCTCCATGATGTTATATTTGAGAGGAGAATCTCTTAAGGCCATACTGAAGAAAGATATTGGTTGTTCTTGCCCCAAATCATTATTTTGAAGTAAAACTGCAGCTATTGTATGTTCAGATGCAAAGGAAAATATGTAGAAATCTTTGGTAAAATCTGGACTAATCAGGATTGGTGCTTGAGTAAGAGCTTGTTTGACCAGTTCGAATGATTGTTTAGCTAGTAGAGTCCATTTTACACCTACATCTTTCTTAAGCATGTTTGTAATGTTTTTTAATAGCTCAGCAAGGTTAGGAATAAACCTCCTTAGAAAATTAATATTTCCGATGAAAGATTGCAATTCTTTGAGGCTCCTTGGATGGATGATCTGCAATATGCCATCTATCCTTGTAGGGTCTATTTTGATTCCCTCTTCCGAAATTATGTGGCCAAGAATTTTACCTTCTTGGAGACGAAAGAGTGTTTTCTTGGGATTCAATGACAAACCAAATTTCCTACACTTCATAATAACTTTTCTTAGGTGAATCAAATGTTCTTCATCAGTTTTTGAGAAAACAGTTATGTCATCAAGTTAAATGATTATGAAATAGCCAATGTCTTCAGAAAAGGCTATATCCATGGCCCTTTGGAAGGTGGCCCCTACATTCATTAACCCAAAAGGCATTTTGACATACATAAAGGTGCCCCAAGGTGTGGTAAAAGCAGTTTTGATTTGATCACTTGGGAGAACTCGCACCTGATTGTAACCTGAGAACCCATCTAAGAGGGAAATCCTTTTTTACCCAACTACCTTCTGAAGTATATGATCCATTTTTGGAAATGGGTAGTTGTATTTTAGGGATGCTTTGTTTAGGTTTCTGAAATCGATACAGAGTCTGATCCCCCCTGTCTTTTTCCTAACAAAAACTAATTTTGATACCCATTCTGAAAATCTAACAGGTACTATAATGCCAGCATCATGCATCTTTTCAATTTCAGCTTTAACTAAAGGTAATAAAAGTGGGTTTATCCTCCTCAGTTTTTGTTTGAAGGGCTTTTGATTTTCCTTCAAGGGAATCTTGTGCTGAATGATGTTAGCATCATAAGATTTTAGGTCTTTGTATCCCCAAGAAAAAACATATTTAAACTCTTTGAAGAGCTCTATATATTGCAATTTTATGTGAGCTGGGAGAGTGTTTGAAAGTTTAATCATCTTGGGTTCTGCTAGGCTGCCTATGTTATGTTCTTCTACATCTGTTTCCACAGGGTCCATTCTTGGTTCTTTGGCTACATCGTTAAAATCAAAAAGGTGTTCTAAAGGTGCTAGACCCCTTGGAATTTTATCATTTTTGAATTGTAAGGCTTCCAAGTCTTCTTGGTCTGCATTGTCAGTTACCTCTGCTTCAAAATGATTTTCATAATGATTTATATCAGCAGAGTGTGTTATTTCAGCTTCTGGGATTTCTTCAATATATGGGCAGTTCTAATTATGGCTAGATTCTGATGTTGGTGTGGTGAAATAATTTTCTGACTTTAAGAAATCATCTATGTGTTTGTCAGAGTCAAACACCTACCAGTGATCTTGGTTATCAGGCACATCAGGTCTATGTTTGACTTTTACACTGAGTTGTTGATTTATTTTAGGTGTTTGACAATTGTTGGTATTGAAAGCGAGTTCATTTGCTAGATGATTCAATTCTCTTGGAATGAAAATAAGTTCATATTTTTCAAAGATTTTCAATAGATCAAGGGCAGCGTTTCGATATTCCCTAAGTCTTGGATTTTTCCTGAGTATTCTCCTTTGATTTGTTTTACGATAAGTTCATAATCTCCTAAGATTGATATCCTCTGGGCTTTTAACTGTTTAAGCAATTGTAAGCCTAGGAGAAGTGCTTCATACTCAGCAATATTTTTAGTGCATGGGAAATCCAATTTATATGAAAAGATCTGTTTTGTATTTTGAATCCACACACCTACTCCTGCACTTGTTTTATTACAAGATCCATCAAAATTTATTTTCCAAAGTATGCCATCCTTATTGTCATTTTCTTGTTGTTGTTGCTTGTCAATTTTTTGAATTTTATTAAAGGGAAGATTGGATTGTTGTGGTGAACTGATTGGGTCTATGTTTTCTTTATCTTGTTGGGTAATGTCATCTTCGTTATATAAGATACAGGAATCTAAACTTGATTGAATAGAATAGATTGGAGAATTGTTTGGTCTGTCCATGTTGCTCACCATGTACTTCATGTGAGATTCCCTGTATAGTCTTCTGTTTTGGTTGAAAACAGGGATGGTGGCATAAGACATGTCCATTTGAAGGCTTCCCTGAAGTTTGGCTCCCCATGATCTTGATAAGAGCATGCCATACTTAGGGGGAATGTCAGCTACAACTATATACATAACCAGACTCTTAGTAGGGATCTGAGCTAAATTAATACACAAATCTTTGATTAAACCCAAAAATTTGACTCGGCTTGAGTCAAAAGAATAAAAGTATTTGTATGCTTTAGTAATCTCTAAGCCTAAACTCTCCATTACCACCTTTGGAATCAGATTATGTGAAGCTCCCGAATCTAACATGGCATTGTGTAAAATTTTCTCATGTATGTTCAAGCTAACATAGAAGGGAGGGATAGCCCCTTCTTGATATTTTCCTTCAACTTCTGGACCAAACAATAGCTCAGGTTTGTCATCTGTCAAGTTTAAAGTGTCTGTATCACTTCCTAAGTTCAAAGCTTTCAAAACTTGGTTTTTTTACACCTCTTGGGTTACTATTTCAGCTAGGGGGATGGTAATTTTTATCTTGGAAATCTCTCCCTCAAGGCTGAAAGGAATCATTGACTTGTTGATATTTACATTTGCTTTCTCAATTGCATTCTTTTCAACAACTTTGATTTGTTGAACCTTGTTTGGAATGGTACTTGGGATAATTTTATTAGGACCACTAGCTGAAGTGCTAGGGGTACTCTGTTCAACATTTGGCTGGACAGCTTTGTCTTTGTTTGAATCTGGTTTTTTAGTCGAAATGTTGGTTTTCTCTGCTGTTTTTTTGGGCTGTTTTTCTGCGTTTTTCTTGACATCAATGCTAGTGTTCTTATCTTTTGAATTATCTATGTTTCCCTTGCTCCTTATATCATATTGTTTGTGTATATCCATGATTGCACTTTCAAAACCTAACATATAGTCATCAGAATCTTCATACGTATTTGTATTTTGATCAGAAGAGAAAAAATATTGTTCTTCCTGAGTGAGGAAAACATCATCCCCACTATCTGATCCAATCAATTTTACATGGGATTCTTCCAACCTTTCCAACTCCCTATCTTCCTCATATTGATCTACATAGTTTTTTTGGAAGGGAGGTCTAATCTGTTGGTCATTTTTGTTCTGTTTGTCTTGATTGTTTTCTCTTCTATAATTCTGATTTCTATTTCGAGGAGCAGCTTGGTTTTGATTTGCTTGTGCTTTCTTAATTATACTCATCTCTTTCATCATTTCTTCTAACATCCTCTCCATTTTTGAGCTTGAAGTAGAAGGATTGGACTCTTCTCTAAAAGACACTCTCTTCTCGGTTTTCATTCTTGCTGTCTTCTCCATCAAGTTGAATTCCACAGAAAGAGCACCCTGTTGCATATCTTCCAGAGTTGCAAAATTTCTTTCTCTCAGCTGATAGGTCATGTCAGAGTCAAACCCTTCAGGAAATTTATTTAAAGCCGAGCCCTATGGAGGTTTTAGTTCTAGGGAAAGTGCATTATACACACTATTGAACCTAGTGCAGTAATCTTGCACACTTTCCCCAGTGTTTCTATCGAGGTTCTTATATTCAGAAAGGACTTGGAGCGGGTTTTTCTTTACTTCCCATTTCTTTAGGAACGTTTGATGGAAGGCTTGGAGATCGTTAATACTACAAGGGGGCTAAACCTTTGAACCATTTTCTTACTTCTCCCCCTAAGATCTGAGCAAATAACCTAAGCTTGACATAATCATCATCAATCTCATTTCTGTCAAAATAGTCATTCATTTTATCCACATGTTGTGATGCAGTTGTAGCATTATTGGCATCATACAATGGAATTTTGGACTGATAGTCCTGTGGAAGATTAACTAATGGTACAGGAAGGAATAGGGGAGCATACCATGCTGCCATGATGAGTGGTGGGGGCATATTTATAACAGGAACAGTGGGTTGAGGTGTAGTGGTTTGAACAGTGGATGAAGGGTGGGCAGAAGTGGATGGACCAGGAATAGATTGTTGAGTTGATCTTGGATGAGAGACACCTAAGTTGTGAAGTGTAGAAATTTGAATAATTTACTGAATTATTCACCGAGATTATCCTGGTCACATACTATTTGAGCTTCATACATAACACATAATCTCTTCTACGCATTAATCATCACATGCGGAAATAAAAACAACAAGCGGTATTGAAAACATTCACATGCGCACATAGAAATTCAACACATATAACACTGTATGTATACCGGGGAAAGCTTACAGCTGAAAACCCCCTACTGTATGTATATTATAATGAAGAAGAATCATGTAACAATCTTAGTACAATACTCCTCACAAGTACTCAGTACTGTCTCCAAAAGTTACACACAAACTAGCTCAGTTTTGAACAAGTCACGGGTTCAAAACTCCTCCACTGTTTGCCTGCCTCTACTGCGCAATCCAAGATGAGAGAATGGAATGAAATGAATTCGAATTCCCTTGGCTTTAACTATGCAATCCTCATTGGCAATATCGTCCAATGATTATGCAAATCTCATGCACACTATAGTCACAACTGATAGAGACTCCACCCTTTCTCCTACCTCTTCCACTGGTCTCCACTGAACTGTCCATGCACTATTATTAACTGATGTGTTCTTTAGTTGAATAATGAGTTAATAATTAGTGAATTAATTAATAATTAATTCACACCACTCATTACTAGTGTATTTTTTAGTTAGACTAAATACAACTAGTTCAACTAAGTTAAATTGAACACAACTCCACCAACTGATCTATCAACTCCACCAAACTCTGCCACATGAGTTCTAACTAAAGTCAACCATGAAATAGCTCACTTTGGACATGTCACGCTTTTTACCATATGCACCAAATTGAGAAGCCTTCTCCTTGCCATTCCCCTTCCTTGCTTTGGCATCCAAAGCGCAGTCTTCTTCATCAGATATCTTTGATGAAGATCCATCTTTGGTACTCCGCCGGATCTCCTCTTGCACAAGATCAAACCACAGTCTTTCCCATCGTGGAAAATTTTCCCAACCATTGACACTGTCCTAATATGCATGCCAACTTTTCGAAATCCCGAGGAGAGCCAAGCTCACTAGCTCCTCATCATCCACACTAACTCCTACACTCCCAAGCTCATCCCTGTAGTGGACAAAATTGGTCAAGTATACCGGAATAGTGTCATTCTTCTCCATCTTTATTTTCTTGAGTTTATCCTTAAGCGCCAACTTCCTCTGGTCGCTCTTGCTTTGGAAAAATTCTGTCAATGCTTTCCACATCAAGTATGGAGAAGCTTTTCCATGCAGGTTGGATACTATGTGATCCTTCACGCCCTCCAACAGAATCCTTCGACACCTTGCTGTCTTTTTTTGCCAAGACTCAACCAAGGCTGCATCGCTAGGCTTAGGAACTTCAGCATCTATGAATTCCTTCAGCCCATTGTCATCGAGCACCGCCTCCATCCTATCTCTCCATGAAATATAATTCGAGCTGCCTTCAAGAGCATACTCCAATTGCAATCCTTGATAAGACATTTTGACTTCAACACCAAGAAAACACTGCTACAAAATTCGAATTCCAAGCTCAAAACTCAACTGCTTATGGATCTGTGAGAATAAATTATTTCTAGCATAGAGATTGACTGTAGGGGCATTTACTGGATATATCACCTTTCAGAGAAAGGATGGATCCAGAGGCTACCTGGCCCATTACAGACTCTGTCTACCGAAATAATTGTAATCACTGTAATAGATCCGATGATCAATCTCGCTCCGATACAATGTAGAAATTTGAATAATTTACTGAATTATTCACCGAGATTATCCTGGTCACATACTATTTGAGCTTCATACATAACACATAATCTCTTCTACGCATTAATCATCACATGCGGAAATAAAAACAACAAGCGGTATTGAAAACATTCACATGCGCACATAGAAATTCAACACATATAACATAGTATGTATACCGGGGAAAGCTTACAGCTGAAAACCCCCTACTGTTTGTATATTATAATGAAGAAGAATCATGTAAAAATCTCAGTACAATACTCCTCACAAGTACTCAGTATTGTCTCCAAAAGTTACACACAAACTAGCTCAGTTTTGAACAAGTCACGGGTTCAAAACTCCTCCACTGTTTGCCTGCCTCTACTGCGCAATCCAAGATGAGAGAATGGAATGAATGAATTCGAATTCCCTTGGCTTTAACTGCGCAATCCTCATTGGAAATATCCTCCAATGATTGTGCAAATCTCATGCACACTATAGTCACAACTGATAGTAGACTCCACCCTTTCTCCTACCTCTTCCACTGGTCTTCACTGAACTGTACATGCACTGAGTTAATTGATGTGTTCTTTAGTTGATTTATGAGTTAATAATTAGTGAATTAATTAATAATTAATTCACACCACTCATCACTAGTGTATTTGTCAGTTAGACTAAATACAACTAGTTCAACCAAGTTAAACCGAACACAACTCCACCAACTGTCTCATCAACTCCACCAAACTCTGCCACATGAGTTCTAACTGAAGTCAACCATGCAATAGCTCAACTAACCCCTAGGAAAAGCGTATTTCCTTCTGTCAACTGCATGTGCCACATCCAAGCATCAAACTGAAGTGCTCCAAGAGGATAAGATAATGTTTATAGTCCAAATATTATTAAGAGCTAATAATATTTGACTGTTCTATTTTTAGACAGGCAGTCTAAAAATAGACTTCGACCTGTATGTCTAAAAATAGATGTCCATATATTTTTACCAACTTGACCAATCATCCAAGAATAGCATCCTGCAACTCCTAGACCATGCTTCATATGTCTAAAAATAGACATAGTCTAAAAATAGACTTTTCGACAAAAATCACATGTGTGGTCCCCACCTAGTTTAGGTGATCACTCTCCAACTAGGATCAGGAAAGATGTTTCAAGAGGCCTCCTTCACTGTTTCTTGTTGCCATTTTCAACATGAAGGAAATGTAAGTCAGGAGGTGTGGTTTCTCTATTACCAGGATGCTCACTTGTTTCAGGGGATGAATGTGAAAATTTAGAGTCTAGCTGAGTTATATCATCAAATGACCTAGTTCGAAATGGATTTACTAAGTCAGATTGTGATTGTTGTAGAGCTGCAAGATTTTCGGGAACTAAATTAGCTCTCAAGGGTGATCTGAAAATAGTTGATAATTTAATCCTAGGAGACTTCCAAAGGATTTTTTCTAGGTTATCAACTATCTCAGGTGGATCTGGGTCGGGATGGGCTCTAGTGTGAACCTTTTTAGGAGCCATTATGCTATGTTTTTCAGACCTAGTTAGAAAGAGAGTTTAACCAAATATGACAATATTTAAGAGGTTAAATGATCTTTTCAGAAGAAGGAAGATTTCAATCTTAAAACCTTCTAGTTGAGTTTATATGATGCTTATCAAGACTTGGGGTCTTCCCAGTGGAGTCTTAAGGTCTATCTTTTAGGATTGTGGAGTCACCAGGTGGGAATTTTTAGCTCTTTTGGAGGTCGAAGGTTTTATGGTCCACCACCAAGTTTATTATGAAGCCAAACTGAAATGTTTTGGGTTTTTCTGAGTTATTTTGGTCTTATCAGTTAAGAGAGTGTTCTAAGTTTGATTTAACACTTAGCTAGGGTGTCAAAACGTACAGAGTTTACTCTTATGGCTTGGTAACTGAAATCTTCAAGGTTTGACAAGGCTTTATAAGAACACTAAGAGTTAATTAGTTTGTCACTGATTCAAAGGTCCTATCATAATTACCATTATGCTTGGTAGTTCTTGAAGAAGGTTACTTATGTTATGCTAGACAATGAGTGTTTTTGTTTTCTGAATATTTTACTCGGGTCCCACCGTGATCACCATTATGTTGGTGGCGATGAGGTGGCTGATAATCAATGGATAGTCTTTGAAAATAAGGGATTTCTGGAGTTCTAAGGGGTACTTAGATTGTCACTGACTCAGAATGGTCCCACCGTGATCGCCATTATGTTCGTGTCCGTGTTTTGATATTTTGGAAAATCAAAAGACAAGGCAACATCAGAACCAATCTTTAGAGTTATAGGATCTAGTCCTCTTGCTCTCAGAGAGGGATCTCTCAAAGTTTGTTTGCAAAGGTTTATCTTGTGTGCTTAGAGTATTGGTTTTATACTAGTTATTAAGTGCGGGTGTTTGTTTGTTTGGTTGGATTGAATTAATACAACAGAACATAAAAGGTTTAGGAAAGATATATAGGACAGTAAAATATCTGTTTCATTGGGCAATGGAGTCAAAAAGAGGTCATAACACACTGATCAAAGGATATGGGATATCAAAGGGCAAATCTAACTTGGCCACAGGATCCTTTTGTTTTTGGAATGGAATGAACATTAATGATTTGGAAAGATATTTTTAATTCTCAACAAAGGGAATTTGAAAGCATAATTTGAAACAATAAAGAGTTCTTTGATAGACAGGGCTAACCATAAATTCTACAAATCACACCTTTAAGAAAACAATGATTTCAAAACAACTTTCAAAGTAAAATCTAAGATTTGGGGAACACCCTATTTCCTCAAAGATTTTATTCTAAAGGACTTAGAAAACATAAAAGATTTACTGACAATTATAGTCATTGAAGAGGGAACACCTAAAAACATCTATGGTCATAAGTATAACGACCTTTAAGCCAACTGTTTAAATGAGGACAAAGGGCAAGATCAAAACAGACCTTTATGATTCATTGTAAGCAAAGAACTTGAAAGCAAGACTTCAATAACAGTTTTTAAGTGGCAACATACAAGTAGGGAGAACCATAAATCATGCTGAAACCAACTGTTCAAATTATTAAGGAAATAAACAAGCATGAAGACTAAAGAGAAAGATTAAAGCCTCTAAAATACTTCAGCAGAAGAAAACATAAAACAGTGAAGGATGAACAGGTCTAAGGTGCTTCCAAGAGTCATTTCTTAGCCTAATACTTTCTATCCTACTGTAGTGAGAAATTATGGAACATAATGGAAACAGGGAAAAACATGAAACAGTTCAGAATACTTCACCAACAACCAAGCTCATGAATCCAATGATAGAGCCTTCTCAGGAACAAACATGCAACAACATCATCAAGACCTCCAAGACTTCAATTTGTTCTTCAACTTCAAAGGACTATGTATTGATTTTAGAGAGTTTCAATATTACAGCTTGTGATCAAACAACAACCAACCCCTCACTCATCTTCTTAAGAAGTATATATAGAAGAATGAGGAGGTGAGATATGATAAAAGATCTCAACTACAATTAATACAGAATTAAATGGTTTCTTGGCCTTTGAGGGGCTCAATGAGAAACTTACATAGGTATCTTCTGTATTAAATGTCTTTACATAAAGATTAAGCTCGGTGGGAGCTTTTTTTGACCTTTGAGGCTCTGTGTTATGTATGGAGTTACTCTGCAAATATTTTTTACATTAAGTCTCCTTACAGAAGTAACTCTCTGGCTGCGCTGAGGCAATCAATAAATTTGACCTCTGATTGAATAATTTGAGGCACAGGTGGCGTTGTTATGGCAAAAAAGGATCAAATTGCCTCAAACTATGGCGGTGAGGCCTTTTGTCGATGAAACCCCTTAGATTTTTTTTCAACTCTGTTTTAAATTGGGGATTAGGTTTGTAATGATCATCCTTGACCATAATCCCCCCTAAACAGTCCATTAATCCTCTGCTCTAGTTCATTTTGGTCTTCGGCACTGATACTCTTTGACTATGCCAATTCATGGCTATCTTACTGATGTGAAATGCTGCGCAGAGTTTATAAGGCACCCATGCCTAAGGAAACACTAAGGAAATGGGTATTCCCACCCTGTGGATGATTTCCTTTGACAAATCGAAAACGGGAGGGTCGTCACCCTCCGCCTCTGAATCTTCTTTGAAAATCGCGAGAAAATGATTTAAAACCCTGCAAAATACAAAAACTATTATAAAATCCTGCTTTTATAGGTTAACTGCATCGGAAGGCATGTGAAGACAACGACGTCATTGGATGGCATCATCCAATGGTCAGGATTGATCGGGAGAGAACGTAGAACGGGCGAAAGAAAAATTAAATCCGAGCTGTCGATCATGCAGAGATCAACGGTCGAGATTGAACGAGAAGGCAGAGGATTAGGATGAATCTAAGTCGTCGATCGTGCAGAGATCGACGGTCGGGAGTGAAGGCGTGAAATTCAAACGGAGAGGTTGGGCGATGAATTGTGGGCCGTCGATCTGCAGATCAGATCGACGACAGAGATGTCGTTGCCGCATGTACGATAGTCCGGTTATTGTGTGTGCATCTTCGTTAACCATCGGACAGCTTTGGCAAGCGATCACCGTTGGATGAGTGGGCCCAGATCAGACGGCACACAGCAATATCGTTGGGCGTCCTGGTCCAAACGATAATGCGTGATGGATGGTGGTTTTAGGAACAGTGTCCAGGACGCGTGTCATGCAATGTATGGAATCGCTGGCCATCGGGCGAAAACCATCCTCCACTTGAAGGCGGTGCGATGAAAACCATATGGTTTTGGGATAATGGCACACGACGGGCGGGGACCACCGGGTTTGATAGATTCCACACCGTCAGATCTGTAGATTGAATTCAACGGTGGAGATTGCTCGCACTTCGGACCGGTGGAAAACCTTTAGAAAACCATAAAAACCCAAAGTTTAAATATAAAACAATGATTTCTGCTTTGGGCGGAGGAAAAGTGGCTTGGCGCCCGATTGTGGGGCTGTTGGGCGGATGGAGAAACATATGGCCAGGGTTTTGTATGACAAGGGCCAATCGCTTATCGGAAGTTTGGACATGGGCTTTTCAATCTACCCATTGTATTTTCTGCGATTGCGATTGCGCGATTGGCTCTTTTCAATCTACCCATTGTATTTAACATATGACTTGAGTTTTTAGACAAAAATTTTGAAAAGTAGGTTTTTGGATTTTACAAAGGAAAATGCAGATCGAGAATGGAAATAGTATAAGGTTTCAAGCGCCAAAGGCGGGCCCATAGATATGTATAAAATGCGATGGGATCGGGGATTTATAATACAAGCATGATCGCATCACAAGTTTTTAAAATATGTGAAACAACTTTGCACGTTGGGTTTTTGCGATGTGATCAGGAAGGTTTGTATAAAAAGAGTTTATCACATCGCAAGTTTTAAAAGGAGCACAAGACTTGCGCACTTTGAATTTGTGCGATGAGCGCCAGGAGGGGTTAGCGCTTGGTCTTTGCAACATGGGCACCTGGTGGGGAAGTAGTTGAGACTTGGCCAAAAGGGGCTTAAACCCTTAATAAGAAATGGGTTTTTTCATTGATTTTCAATGGTTTTCGAAGGGTTTTATGGGTTTCGATAAGGCAAAGAAGGAGTCTTTGAACCTTAGAAAATGGATTTTCATGAATGGAAGAAGAGAACTCATGAAAAAATAGATTTTTATGGAGAAGGAGGGAAACAAATGAAGGTTAGTTTTGAGTGGGAGAAGGGGAAAATGATGGCTTTGCTGCAGTATTTTGGCTAGGAAAACAGCAGGATTTCTGAGTCTTGAAGGGAAACAGTGGTGAAGATCTGGACAGAGGCATGAGGCCTTTACGAGTCTTTAAGAGCCAACACTTTTTTGCAATAAAATCTGTTCCTTGAAGGCTCCAAAACATTCAGCCACCGTTTGGTATGAAAAATTTTATAGGTGGCTAACATATCCTCCACGTGCATTGGGATCTCCCTCCCAAGCCACATCGACCCATTCTGGATTATACTAGTGAGGAATTTGGTGCACTGCTTTGCCGCTCCCGATGTCCCGAACACTGGTAGACTTTTGAGATGCATAATTGTCAATTTCTCGATGCCTCTAAAGTCTAGATGCACCCTCGCTGCTTCGCCTCCTCCTTCCTTCACGTTATTTTCAATGTAAACTTTCCTCTTCATCTATGGGAACTTGAATGAATCTGTGAAGTCGATATCTATAGGGGTGGCATTATCATATTTGTCAACCAGTGACTCTAACCTTTATGTTCTTTCGTCGAGCTTCGGATCGACCACTGAAGCAGTCACCCTTTTCATTTTCTTTCTTCTACAGTATACTTGAATTGCTACTGGTCTATTGTTCCTATATTTTGTTATTGAAATTGGGCTAGCCGTTATATCAGTTTCTTTCTCTGACACTTCAGAATTCTCCGGCACTTTTTTGTTTCCCTCCTCCATGCAGATTAAGTAGGATTACTGGCACGAAGGATGTCGATACGACACCATAACTAAGTAATTTTTATTGTCTCTCCTCGCAGCTATAATCGTGTGATTAGTTACTTGGGTGAGGTGGACTCTGACAGCGCTAACGAAGGCTTCAGAAGTCGAGTAGATGTGATGGCCAATAATTATAGCTTAATGTGGAAACTTTATTACGGTTTGGGGGTTACTAATTATGGCAATTATTTCTCAATTTTGGGTGATCTTACGGACTGACAATGCTATGATGGCTCATTATGAGTGAATGATGGTTGATATGCTTAGGCTCTATAACACTGTAGACTCCCCCCCCCCCCCCAACCACAATTGGTTCCGATATGGTCTCCATATCGCAACAGGGTGATGGTTGTGTTTGCATGACATGTGGGTTTCTTATTAAGGACTCCTACTCTAGTGGGCTGAAATAATTATTATAGGAACAAAACATAAAATATTTTGTGACTCATCTCTGTTGTGAGAGAGTTATTTAATCTAATCTACTAACTCCTCTCAGGTGCGAGAGCTATTAAAAATAAAATGTTTTGTTGCTTACTCATGATAAGGTTTCAGGCGTGTGCCATTAACCAATCCTTGAAGTATCTCTCCATCCAGTTGTGCTAGCTTGACCGCTCTTGAATCCCTGATCTCGATGACATAATATGGCCCCATCCAATGCATCCTAAGCTTTCCTTGGAATTTTTGAAATTTTTTGTCATAGAGCAGTACTTTGCCGCCAAACGTAAATGTTTTGTGCTTGATGTGGCAGTCGTGTCAGGCCTTCTGTCTCTGTTTCTATACTAATTGATGGAAATATGCCATAAACCTATCTTCTTCGAGTTCCTATCAATCATTAAGGCATGCTGAGATGGATTCTTCCTCCGTCATTTGTGTTGTTGAGGCAATTAAGAGACTTGGTATAAAAAAACTTGGTCGGTATTGCTACTTCTTTTGCGTACACCAATTGGAATGGAGTTTTATTATGAAATATCTTTATGGTTGTCATGTATGCCCACAACATGGTCGGTATTCTCTCATCCCAGTCATCGTGATTAGCATTGCATATAATTGTTAACCCTTTCTCTATGATTTTTTTGAAAGCCTCAAAGGTTTCGTTCGGCTGTGGGTGGCACGAGCTGCTCTTATGGTGTTGTATCATGAAATTATCTAACAGTGATTTGATTGTAGCATTAATGAAATGTGTGCCTTGGTCACTCGTTAGGCTCCTTGGAAAACTAAACCTGCTGATGATGTTCTCAAAGATAAATCTAGCTACTGTATCTATTGTGCAGTCCTTTATTGGTGTTGCCTCTCCCATCTTGTGAGGTAGTCAGTTGCGGTCATTATATATCTTGCATGCAAGTGTCGTGCAATTGGTGCAATTGGTCGTATGAAGTTGACTTCCCATTTCTTAAATTCCTGCGTAGCCCTTACAGGTTTTAGGGGCAGCTCGTCATGATGTGACGGTCACTCTATTCTTTAACAGATATCGCATTTCTTCACATACTCTTTGTTGTCTCTATTGATCTAAGGCTCAAGTTTTAGCTAAAAAATGAAAGTGCTCGAAATTTCTTTGAACCTGGAAGACCGAATAGATTTTGTCACCAAGATTTCAATGCAACTCATTTCATCAAAATCTGAGTTCGTATGAATGAGTTATCATATGTTGTTCGTTTTCCAAAACAGTAAAAAAAGGAGCAGAACAGGTGCAGTGATGATGTGGCAGGTACAGTCAGCATTGCAGAGAATATTCTCCATATTTGAGCCAATGGCACTATGACAAGTGTTCTCTTCAAATTCGTCAGATGGGTTAAATGAAGAGATAAATTGTCCAATGACCTCCAATTCTTCCTAAGTTGAAATTTGAAATTTTTTAGGAGTTGGAGAACAACCCAACTAGATGGTGCCACGTGTCCTCTCTGGTGGGCCATCTCTCAACCTTTGAAGTCAAATTATTGTCACATTAAGGTTTTGGACATTATATATATATATATATATATATATATATATATATATATATATATATATATACAAGGGTTTAAGGAATTTTCTTGGACGTACATTCAAAGGACATTTCTTGGAGGTATGTAATACATTTTTTTGGGTGTTTTTTGTGCTTAATTTTTTTTGAAAGTATGGAGTTGGGTTTCATTTCGAAAAGACATTTTCTGAAAGTATTTTTTAAACTGACTTTTTTTTTTAAATTGGATGCATTTTTTGAAGTGACATTTTTTTAGAGTACAAGTTTTGAGCTGAAGTAAATATTTTGAGCTTTGTTTCATTTTTTAAGACATCTTTTTCTCGAATTTTTTAAAGTAAGTGTTTTGGATTGATGTATTTTTTGCAAAAAAATTAAAATGATTTTTTTTTAAATTAAATATTTTGTGATGCTTTTTCTAATTGAGTTATTGTCTAAGTTTTTGAAGGAAATTTTTTGAACTTCATACTCTATTATCATGGGAAATCGAAGGACTTGTGCGAGAAAATATGATCGAAAAAGAGACCCTGAGGAACGTAGAGAAGAGACAAGAGAATCTCGCAAAAGAAAGATAGAAGCCCTCTCAAATATTGAAGGGAAAAATCAACCTCAAGCAGAAATTGAAGCAGGTATGTAAATGTAAATATTATGATCTATTGATATATTTAAAATTTTCCTAGTGTAAAATGTGAAGCTTAATTTTGATTTGATGAACCAATTTGAATTTAAATATTTTGTTTAATGTAAACAGACAGAGATATTCTTCAAAAAATTGATGATGAGATACAAAATTTTGAAAGAGAAAGTGAAAGAGGTATTGAACCAATGATTGAAGATGGTGAAAATATTGAAAGAAATTCAAATGAAGAAATTGAATCACAAGGTATGTGTGTATATATATATTGAACACATGCACGTATTATTGAAATTATACATATATTTATTAATTTAGTTATTTATTGTTCATATGTAAGCTTATTATGTACTATTTTTTTGAATATGTACAGATGAAATTAGTGTCGATGATGAGATGTTAGAAAATGTTGACACTCACAGATATGGAGATAAGAAACCTAACCATGTTATACGATATCGTGTTAACTGCATTTTTGAAAAGTGTTTCTTAAATGAGTGAGTGACAGTTCAAGCTCAAATGTTGAAAGGTCTCCTATCATTAAGGAAATTAAAAGAAGCTACGACACTACTGGGTATTCAAAAATCAACCAAAGATAAAAAAAATGAAGGAAGATGTGATACAAAATTTAAGTAGTGCTATAAATTCAATTAATAGATCTAGAGAGAAATATGTTTCAATTGTACGTAGAGGAATACATATGACAATGGTTTCATCAAGTACTAAAGAGAATCGTTTGGTAACATCTATGGCACGAGCATTAGGAACCTCGCGAAAAACTTTGCACAAACATCGGAAATTTTAGCTGCAAGTAGATGTAAATGATGAACTCACTTGCTGGAGAGCTATTTGTAGGCAACCATACAAAGATAGACTTGGAGAAAATGTTAAAAAAATAATATATGAATATTGGAAGAACAATTCACGTGCTTCGCCAACTGCAAGGCTTGTGATGCGAAGAAGAATAGCACGAAATCAGTAATAAGAAAATGAAAAATATTTCTAGGAAACCACTCAGATAGAGTTATTCAACAAGTTCAAAGAATAGAATCGTCAAATTCATGTTTCAATCAATGCTTTTGTTCAACAAAAACCATGGTATGTAAAACCTATCACCGTATGCGACACTTGTTTTTGTCGTTATCATGTGGAATTTGAGTTATATTATGACACATTCCTTGATTTTGGTATAACATTATGGAAGGATTCACCTCCTCCTTCCACTATCTGTGATTTCATATCTCAAATTCTATGTGAAAGAGAAAGCAATGAACTATTTTACAAAAAGAAATGTGTTGGTGGTAAAAAATGCGATGATTGTGGAAATTTGACTAAATTTCAAAACAAATATCGTACTGATATAAATGATCAATCATTTTCCAACATGAAAGTGAAATGGAAGAGATATGAATATATCGGTACATCGATTCAAGGTGCAAATAGTGTTAAAATAATTGAATTACTAGAAGAGAAAATTTTTGTGATAGACTTTTTGAGAAAGTTTGAGGCAGAAATTTAAAAATACACCAAGCATTCCCATAGAGCTCAATGGCAAGACTTGCAATTCAAAAAATCTAGTGAAGTTTTTCCACCAGGGACCATTTTGTCAGTGATTTATTTTGCAGAAAACTACACATTTGTTCCACAAAAAGAAATTCAGAGTGAATACTATCATTCTGACCAAGTCTCCATGCTCATCCATATTCTATATATACATGCTCAACAAAACGTCGATCATATAGAAATCACGAGTGAAAATCGACATATCATTAAAGAATATCACTTTTATATCAGTGACAATCGTACACATGATACATATTTTGTACAACATTGTTTTGGAAAAATTTATGATTCCTTGAAAAATCATGGAATAACATTCAATGAACATTTCATATGGTCAGACGGATGCGCAGGGCAATTCAAATATGCACAATCATTCTTTTGGTTGTGTTGTCTTCATAAGAAAACCTGCATTAAACATTGTTGGAATTTCTTTGAGACTGACCATGGAAAAGGAGAACATGATGGTGTAGGAGCATGCATAAAATGAGCACTTCGAAGATATCAAATGAACACTCCTGCAAGCTGACTTGTGAACGCTAAAGAAGTTGTTCAATGGTGCATCGCTGCTCTAAGCCATGAGACTAACCCATCAAGGGAAGTGCGAAGGTACAAATTCAATTTAATTTTTATTGGAAATCTAATTTTAAACATTGTGTATGTATTTATCGTGCAATGATTATCTTTGATTGTATTTTGATATCATATTTACAAATTCTTCTTTTCATTTTCCATATAAAGGTTTTTCTGGCATATTGGGATCGAAGACGTAGATAGGTCAATTGGAAATGACGTTGAAACAATAAAAGGGACTCGAAAATTGCATTCAATTAAAACAAAGTCGTCTAGAAATGTGTTTGCATTGGATAAAAGAAAATATTCTTGTTTTTGTGATGTTTGCATAGACAACACAAAATCCAATGACGTTTGTGAAAACAAAATGTATGTGAACGATTGGAAACATACATAGCTAAATACAAAGGGAAAAATGTATGTTGCAATGTTTGAAGAAATGCAATCAGAGGAAACTACAATATCATCCGATGGTGATCGAGTTTCTGATCTTGTTAGAGAAGGTAACATTTGAATTGCTTTCTAATGATTTAAAGATCTAGAAATAAATTTAAATATGTATAATTTTGTTTAAAAGTTTGTTTTATTGTGCAGGAGATGTTTTTGCTGTAATTGCACCTATTGACAATGATGAAAATGTTAAGTATTATTTGATGCGTTGCACTGAACGAAAAATGAAATTATTAGAAAACTATAATGATCATGGATTTCAATATGATAGAGGATCTATTATACTGAAAGGTTATTTTTTCAGACAAACTAATCAAAGTGGGGACTTTGTTTACTTTGAAGACTATGAACCTGATTCCATAAGTTGTCAATATAGTCACTTGGTGTGTGCAGCATGCATAAAGTTGATAGAGGTTCAATCAAAGAGAAAAACGAAAATTAAGAAATGGAAAATGTCAAAATCCGATCATGAACGGATTATTGAAGATGGCATTCCATTGGAATTTTTTTGATTGAATTGCCCAACAATTTATTCTCTTTGGATTAAATATGTTTTAGAACTTCCAGTACACTCAACTAAAAATTGAGCTGCTTATGTTATTTGTGCAAGTGTTTGCACATGTACAAATTGTTTTGGTACATGTGCACATGCTCTAGTATCAACTGAAAGTATCAAAGATATATACATGTGCATTGATGAAAAATGTTACATGTATCAAGGATATATATATATATATATATATATATATATATGTTCTAGAATGCAATTAATTTTTCAAGTAGTTTTACCATTTGCATTGTGTTATTTCCCAAATCCACCTTAGGCTGAAGGAAGGCGGGATTCAGGGTAACACCAAACCACGCTCAGTCTGGTAGCTAGCACTACCAGAACAGGAGAGGGCTCTCTCTAGGTCAATCTCAGGAAAAAATGTATCAATAGGGCTTTGAGATGACTGAAATGAGTGCTAATTTTAGGCTAGGTATATTAATCAAGGAGTTTGGAATGATTTTTAAGGATTTTTGCTGGAAAAAAGGGAAAGGCAGTTTTGGGCTTGGGGATGAGGCCAAATTCTTGCAGAGTTCAAGATGGGGCAGGGTAGGCAATGGCTTTGATGTCTTAGATTAATTGAATGGATAGAAAATACTGCTGAGGAGCTGAAGAGGGAAAGAAGGTGCAAGGATCCTCTTCAAATGGAGGAAAACGTATAACACTAAACAAAAGTTTAAGGCAGAGCACCAGCAAACTAATGAATTCTACCTTAGTTACTCATTTGTTTAATTCAGAAGAAAAGTGAAGGGAAATGGCATACATATAACATTAATGAACTTAAAATTACATGGAGAAAAACATCATCAAAACTCAGAGCCACAAGGATCCCAACAAGTGCTGCAAAACCCTGGTCTTTCCTTTGCCAAAAATCTGAAATGAATATACAATGAGGTGCCAAACTATTCCCAAGAGTCCAACCCTGAAAATGACTGAGAAAATACATCATATAGACATTTCTAACCCATTCCCATGCCTCTAGGGGTCGAGATCATCCTTCTAGGGGTTGTTTCAACCAATTCTAAACTAGGAACTGAAATCTAGGCAATCAAACAACTTGCCTCTATATGCTAGGAAACTGATCCATTCACTCACATTTCACCCTTTAGTGAATGAATCCTATAGAACAAGTAAATATGAGCCAAAATTACATCATAGCCATCAAATTACATCAAGATAGATAAATAATTACATCACAAAGTGAAACTAGTCAAACTGGCCAAATTTCTGAGCTGAAAAGTAAAAATTGGACCAAAATCCTCTATGCGCCGCGCCAGAAAACTCAATGAGCAGCGCCAATTTGAGCCTATTTTTTGGGCACTTCCTAAAGTCCAAATTGCACTCATGATAGCTCTTTGGAAAGCCCTGTCTGTCTGCTATCCAACCCAAGTGGAATTTTTCCATTTGGAGTTCATTTTCCCCTCCAAAACTGCAATCTCCCAAGACTGGTTCCTGCTGGTGCAAAAAGTGGCAGAAAGGCCATTTTTGGTGTGTTTTTGACCCTTAAGACCATTCAGAACATGATGAAATCTCTCAGCCATTCCTGAGCATGCATAATTTACCATAACAAATCCAAAAATGTAAACTTTTCCTCCAGAACAGAAAAACCTGTTTTGCAACCAAAATTTCAAAAATGACAAAATTTACTCCAAATTTGCTGAAATTTAGAGTGAAGGTCCCCCATCAAGTGTCATGCTCAGCCAAAGAAGCTTCGGCCAAGATTTGAAGTGTATCAGGCCCTTTTCGATGTTTCAGTGCCCTCCTGGTGCATGCAGTTCCAGTTGCAAAGTCACTATCTTGGTCATATAATGTATCGGTGTCCGCCTCCATGGTGTTGAAAGTCTATGTTGGCTTAAATGAGATGAAGAATGATAATTCGGTGTTTTCATTTTCAATTGCCAAATATTGTCAAATAGGAAAGGAGTGCGGGAAATAAGGCAATGTGGACAGTGGACTGCAACCAAGTGAGATTTTCCCTTTTAAAACTTCTGATTTGACAATGTAGAGACAATGGAATAGCTAAGTGATATGAGGAAAGGGATAATGATAAGAAATGGTAGGGTTTAGGGATTTTTGCAAATGATATGGGATAGGGATGGTGATAGGGAATTGTAGGTTTTAGAGATAGGAATGAGTAACTTGGGATTATAAGGGAATAGGGGATTGAGAATGATGATTGGTTTACAATAATGGGAAAGGAATCACAGGTGGGAAATATAGTATAACAATAAGTATTTGGCATAAAAATGACTTTTAAAACATCATTTAAAAACCCTAAGGAGCGGTTTTGACAAAAGAGAGGGTTTATAATTTGGCATTCAAATTCTTCAAATATAATCTTCCAAACCACACCTAACACTGAATAATGGTGATAGCAAAATGATTTGAACTTACATGGAACAAATAGGACCGAGAAATTTGAGTTTTGTTGGCTGTACTGATGAAATTTGGGGTGTCGTCCCTGTGCGCCGCGCAACAGCCCAACGCGCTGCGTTGGTTGTGTGCGCCGCGCCAGTGTAATTTTACACTGTGTAAATCGGCTCTGTGCACCGCACACCAGCCCAACGCACCGCGCAGGTGCTTCACACACATTTTTGGCCTCCAATCACTGAATTTTCTCCTCCATGTTTTCACTTCGGTTATTTGATAAATTTTGCATAAAAATGAATTGTTGAACACCAAAAATATCTTATATGGCATGAACTTCGATTTTTGATTTGACAAACTCTTTTTCTAATTTTGCAGACTTTGGCACTTTGCTCATAACTCTGTTTTCTGCTTCCACTTTGATTTTTTGGCTGAATGACGAAACTCTTGGCTACTTTTTGCAAGGATGGTTGGCGTTGAATTCGGCAAAGGATGACCAGGGCTGCGCCTGAACATCTTCAACTGAAAAACCTTGAAAATATACATGGAAATTTATTACAAAGAAAAAAATGACGATTTTCTTCAAAACAGAGTTTTGAAGAAAATTCATGATCAAGCGATCTGACGACAAAATTTCACAAATGAAAACTTATTTTGAAGCTCCCTCTGGCCTGCTGGGTTTATTGGACACTTTGAAGACTGAATTTACGAAACCCTAGACCTAAAAAGACCTAAGAACCCTAAAATGACTCTTTGCTGACCAAGAGACAAAGCAGGACTATGAATGGCTTTAAAATTGATTTTAATGAACTTCGATAAATAGACCTAAGCCAGCAGGATAAGGCATGAGGGGTATGACTGAGAAGGCCCTTCCGTCAGATAATGGCATGCCCCTAACGGAATGCAAATGAATGAGCTGAATGAGACACCTAAAAATGAAATGCAATAAGATAAATGATCTCTGACGGAGGGATGAACAGACCGACTCTAACATTGGCTCCAATGGGGATGGTGGCTCCTTGGAGGTGCCAAGAACTGTAGATATTTAGAAGAGCAGACAGTGCCTTCATCCATTGGGCAATGGAATCAAAACACAAAAACTGACATTATGCAAATTGACTTTGACTCAAGGTTAAAACTGAAAACCATAACAAACAAAACATGACTAAAACATAACTAAAAAACTGGAAAGATGCTCATAATTGAGCTTATTCATCAAACCTACTCTAATTATTTCTTTTCACCACCCGATCAAGTGAAATGGAACAACCAATGCAACCATGTAAGCATCCTGGCTGCTATTTGTTTTCTTCCCAAATGCTTTCTGATACGTAGGAAAAGGGAAGAATTGAAAGGCAACTCCCATGGAAACTTGGAATCAAGTTGACTGCTAATAAACTTGCAAAGCATGAATTGACTGGATGACTTGAAGAATACTGCAAAAGGATATTTATAAACATAACTATTGATTCCCATCAATACATTACTACTCTGGTCCAAGCAATCTTCATATTTGGATATTAAGATTTTCCTCACAACTGTGCTGGCTTTATTTGGTGACTGCAGCAAGTTGTCAAAAGGATCCTAGATTTCGTGAATAACCAAACTCTGGAGCTGATTCCAAATAGAAAAAAAATCTCCTTTATCAATCTCCTCATATGACTGCAAACCTTGGTATGAGCTTTGTAATGAAAAATCTGTTGAACAAAACAATGAAGTCGACTTTTGACTGAGATTATTATCAACATTCTCTTCTGACACATGATTAGCTAATGGAGAAGAATTTTCACAGCAAACATCATCCAACACACGAGCAATAGGATCATCAAAAACTTGAGAATACTGTTGCATTGTATCCATTGAAACTGTATGACATCCTACTGGCTGTTCACCTTCTCCTTTAGAGATATTACGAAAATTCTGCTTTATAAAATGAAATGCTTCGAAACAAAATGGTATAGAATCCTCTTGCATCATTAAATCATGTATTTCATATTCCACGCCTTCATCTGTAATCTGACCTTTCATTGCGTTTGGTGGCTGCAAATCTGGAGCTAGGGAGGGTTTTGTATCTAAAATGATTTCAGATTTCTCATTAACAACTTGCTCAAGAATTTCTCTATCTGTCTCATCCTCAACATCAAAACTGAGAGATTTTTGATTTCCTATAGGCTGCTCATTTGAAGATTTACCATGCAATTTACTCTTCAAAAACTGGAATGATTCAAAACAAAATGGTACGGAGTCACCTTGTAGCATTTGATCATATGTGCCAGTTTCCATGTTTCCATCTGCAACTTGACAATCAATAGCACTCGGGGATTGCAAATCTAAATATGAGAAGTCTTGAACAAGGTTTTCATTGCGCTCAATATGGTCCAAATCAAGGCTTGTTGGCAGTTGATTTCTGATTGCATGGAAGTTATCTCTGATGAACTGAAACGAATCAAAACAAAAAGGCAAAGATCCTTCACTTACTTCAAAATTTTCTGCACTTTCCTCATCATTGTCATAGCTGATATGCATCGATTGATCATTGTACTCAAGCTGCTAAAAGTGAACTTCCTCCTTCCACAAACTAGCTGTTGATTTTTCTATAAGGTTAGCTTTTGTTTGGAGAACATAATCATCATCATACTGATCGAACTTAGGCAAATCATGAGTATAAAACACATCATCAAGCATACATGTCATATCAACAAATGTCTCTTCTCCAATATGATCTACAAAACAATCATTATGACAACTGGGATAAGAAAAAAAATGTTTTGGATCAGCCACTTGTTCGTCTTCAATCAGCAAGTCATGGGCTTGAACATTATACTCATTCCTTGTGGTGTTCTTTTGCATCATCTCTTCCACTGCACTTACCAACATGAGAATATTTACCTCTAAAGATGTCGATTTCTCCGGATATACATTTTTCATCTCTTCTTCCTTCAACCTTGCCCTTCGGATCTGCAAATGAACCTCTACATTTACTGCATTGTTCTATATCTCTTGAAGTTTCGTAATATTATTTTCTCTCAACTGAAACTTCATTTCCAGATCAAAGGCACCCAGGTAGTGCAAGAGAGAAGATCTAGGAGAAGGTCTTATATCAGCTGGCATTGAAAAATATACTTGGTTAAATCTGGCATAAAACTGTTGTACTGTCTCCCCTGGCAGTCTTTTCAGCTGGGCATACTCGTCTAAAATAAGGAAAGGATTATGTTCGATCACCTACCTGTCAAGGAAAACTTTGACGAAATGCTGGAAATATGAGATGCTCGCATCAGGCAGGGCTTTGAACCAACTCTTGACTTTGCCTTGCAAAGAAAGAGAAAAAATCCTAATACTAACATCTTCGTCATCAACTTCAAAAAGGTCTAGAAAAGTCTCAACATTCTGCACATGTTGCTCAGCGTTGACATTGTTACATTCACCGTCAAATCATGGTAGATATAGGTCATAATTTTTAGGAAAAGCATGAAGAACAGAAGGTAAAACAAGAGGTTTATACCTATCTAGGACTATATAAGGTGTAGGAGTATATACAAGAGCCACGGGATCATTTTGGTTTTCTTTAAGCTCATCACTCTGAAGAGAGTCATCATGAGATGTGGGAAAAGTAAGGAGACCAGGATCAAAGGGAAACTCAGTATTTACACTTTTTGAATAGGTCGAGTGAAGATTTTGATCACTTTTATCATTCAAAAAATTCTGAAAAAAATTTAGGACAGCTTCAAGAACATCAAAGAAGTAATTTGCAAGAAATCAGACTAGATCCTGAATACCATTCCACTTCGGATACCTGAACTTTGTGTAAGATCCTTCCATTTTCGCAGAGAAAGAGTTAGTCCTCCAGTGGAGTCTCTACATTGAGTTGGAGTCACCAGGTGAATGATTTTAGCCTTCTTATGTCTGATCGTTGCCCACCATCAACTATCAGATCTGAACTTGATACATGTACTGGGGAAATTTACAAATTAGATGTTACGTTTACAAACTAGACTGGAGATTGACTGAAGCAGTGTTTATCTACTTTCGCTAATGCAAAGCAAGAGCGTTTCGAAGGCTACCTGGCTAACTTCAGGCTCCGTCTATAGCTTATAAAACAAGTAACACCAACAAGAAAACCATTTTCTTCACCAGTATGGTCTCCACTACGTTATTTCCCAAATCCACCTTAGGCTGAAGGAAGGCGGGATTCAAGGTAACACCAAACCACGCTCAGTCTAGTAGCTAGCCCTACCAGAACAGGAGAGGGCTCTCTCCGGGTCAATCTCAGGAAAAAATGTATCAATAGGGCTTTGAGATGACTGAAATGAGTGCTAATTTTAGGCTAGGTATATTAATCAAGGAGTTTGGAATGATTTTTAAGGATTTTTGTTGGAAAAAAGGGAAAGGCAGTTTTGGGCTTGGGGATGAGGCCAAATTCTTGCAGAGTTCAAGATGGGGCAGGGTAGGCAATGGCTTTGATGTCTTAGATTAATTGAATGGATAGAAAATACTACTAAGGAGCTGAAGAGGGCAAGAAGGGGCAAGGATCCTCTTCAAATGGAGGAAAATGTATAACACTAAACAAAATTTTAAGGCAAAGCACCAGCAAACTAATGAATTCTACCTTAGTTACTCATTTGTTTAATTCAGAAGCAAAGAGAAGGGAAATGGCATACATATAACATTAATTAACTTACAATTACATGGAGAAAAACATCATCAAAACTCAGAGCCAAAAGGATCCCAACAAGTGCTGCAAAACCCTAGTCTTTCCTTTGCCAAAAATATAAAATGAATATACAATGAGATACCAAACTATTCCCAAGCATCCAACCCTGAAAATGACTGAGAAAATACATCATATAGACATGCCTAACCCATTCCCATGCCTCTAGGGTTCGAGATCATCCTTCTATGGGCTGTTTCAACCAATTCTAAACTAGGAACTGAAATCTAGGCAATCAAACAACTTGCCTCTATATGCTAGGAAACTGATCCATTCACTCACATTTCACCCTTTAGTGAATGAATCCTCTAGAACAAGTAAATATGAGCCAAAATTACATCATAGCCATAAAATTACATCAATATAGATCAATAATTACATCACAAAGTGAAACTAGTCAAATTGGCCGAATTTCTGAGCTGAAAAGTAAAAATTGGACCAAAATCCTCTATGCGCCACGCCAGAAAACGCAATGCGCCGTGCCACTTTGCACCTATTTTTGGGGCACTTACTGAAGTCCAAATTGAGCTCATGATAGCTCGTTGGAAATCCCTGTCTGTCTTCTATCCAACCCAAGTGGAATGTTTCAATTTGGAGTTCATTTTCCCCTCCAAAACTGCAATCTCCCAAGACTGGTTCCTACTGGTGCAAAAAGTGGCAGAAAGGCCATTTTTGGTGTGTTTTTTACCCTTAAGACCATCCAGAACTTGATGAAATCTCTCAGCCATTCCTAAGCATGCATAATTTACCATAAAAAATCCAAAAATGTAAATTTTTCCTCCAGAAGATCTCTCAAACGTAAGCATGCTTCGAATGGCGCGACGTGTCGGACAGAAAAACCTGTTTTGCAACCAAAATTTCAAAAATGACAAAATTTACTCCCAATTTTCTGAAATTTGGAGTGAAGGTCCCCCATCAAGTGTCATGCTTAGCCAAAGAAGCTTTGGCCAATATTTGAAGTGGATCAGGCCCTTTCTGACATTTCAGTGCCCTCCTGGTGCATGCAGTTCCAGTTGCAAAGTCACTATCTTGGTCATATAATGTATCGGTGTTTGCCTCCATGGTGTTGAAAGTATATGTTGGATTAAATGAGATGAAGAATGAGAATTCGGTGTTTTCTCTTTCAATTTCCAAATATTGTCAAATAGGAAAGGAGTGCGGGAAATAAGGCAATGTGGACAGTGGACTGCAACCAAGTGAGATTTTCCCTTTTAAAACTTCTGATTTGACAATGTAGAGACAATGGAACAGCTAAGTGATATGAGGAAAGGGATAATGATAAGAAATGGTAGGGTTTAGGGATTTTTGCAAATGATATGGGATAGGGATGGTGATAGGGAATTGTAGGTTTTAGAGATAGGAATGAGTAACTTGGGATTATAAGGGAATAGGGGATTGAGAATGATGATCAGTTTACAATAATGGGAAAGGAATCACAGGTGGGAAAGATAGTATAACAATAAGTATTTGGCATAAAAATGACTTTTAAAACATCATTTCAAAACCCTAAGGAGCAGTTTTGACAAAAGAGAGGGTTTATAATTTGGCATTCGAATTCTTCAAAATCAATCTTCCAATCCACACCTAACACTGAATAATGGTGATAGCAAAATGATTTGAACTTACATGGAACAAATAGGACCAAGAAATTTGAGTTTTGTTGGTTGTACTGATGAAATTTGGGGTGTCATCCCTACGCGCCGTGCAACAGCCCAACGTGCTGCGATGGCTGTGTGTGTCGCGCCAGTGTAATTTTACACTGTGGAAATCATCTCTGTGCGCCGCGCGCACCATGTGCCCCGCGCACCACCCCAATGCGCCATGCAGGTGCTTCACACACATTTTCGGCCTCCAATCACTGAATTTTCTCCTCCATGTTTTCACTTCGGTTCTTTGATAAATTTTGCATGCAAATGAATTGTTGAACACCAAAAATATCTTATATGGCATGAACTTCGATTTTTTATTTGAAAAACTCTTTTTCTAATTTTGCAGACTTTGGCACTTTGCTCATAACTTTGTTTTCTTCTTCCACTTTGATTTTTTGGCTGAATGACAAACTCTTCACTACTTTTTGCAGGGATGGCTGGCGTTGAATTCGGCAAAGGATGACCAGAGCTGCGCCTGAACATCTTCAACTGAAAAACTTTGAAAATATACATGGCAATTTATTACAAAGAACAAAATGATGATTTTCTTCAAAACAGAGTTTTGAAGAAAAGTCATGATCAAGCGATCTGACGATGAAATTTCACAAATGAAAACTTATTTTGAACCTCCCTCTGGCCTGCTGGGATTATTGGACACTTTGAAGACTGAATTTACGAAACCCTAGACCTAAAAAGACCTAAGAACCCTAAAATGAATCTTTGCTGACCAAGAGACAAAGCAGGACTATGAATGGCTTTAAAATTGATTTTAATGAACTTCGATAAACAGACCTAAGCCAGCAGGATAAGGCATGAGGGGTATGACTGAGAAGGCCCTTCCGTCAGATAATGGCATGCCCCTAACGGAATGCAAATGAATGAGCTGAATGAGACACCTAAAAATGAAATGAAATAAGAGAAATGATCTCTAACGGAGGGATGAACAGACTGACTCTAACACATTGATGAAAAATGATTCACGTGTACTCAATATATATGTTCTAGAATGCAATTAACTGGAACTAGTTTTTCTTATTTGCATTGATGAAAAACTAGTTGGATTTTCTGGTAAAAAGTATCCACAATGTAAATAAATCATCCGCAATATAGTTTTGTATGAAGATTCCTTTCAGACAAGAGACTCAGAGCACTTCTCAGACTTTTGGTGGGATTTGACCCACATCTCTATTCCTGATTGAAAATCTAGTACAAAATGTTTTTTTCCAATGGTCAGATATGTTCAATGTGCATTGATGAAAAATGTTACTTACATATTGGATATATATACATTCTAGAATGAAATTAATTGTTCAAGTAGTTTTACTATGTGCATTGATGAAAAATGATTTAAATGTACTCAATATATATGTTCTAGAATGCAATTTTAACTAAAAGTAGCTTTTCTATGTGCATTGATGAAAAATCGTATTGGATATATACATGAACTTAATGTGCCCAATTTTTCTTGTGAGATTTTATGGTAAAAATTATCTGTACAATGTAAATAAATCATCCACAGTGTATTTTTGTACGAAGATTCCTTTCAGACAAGAGACTTGGAGCACTTCTTCGACTTTTGGTGGGATTTGACCCACATCTCTATTCCTGATTGAAAATTTAGTACAAATTTTGTTTGTCCAATGGTCGGATATATTTTCTATGTTCTAGAATGCGATTAACTAAATGTCATCAATTTACCAAATTATAAATCAATAAGGCTACCTATTTGAGTGCATTAACTACATTGACCCAAATTCAACAAATATATATATATATATATATATATATACTAGACTTATATTTCCAATCAAAATTAAAGGGATAATTTGTACATATATCTACTTCTTTAAACTCTTTTTTCAATTAGAGCTCAATTGATACATGGTTAGTTGCATTGAAAAGCTATGTTCTTCCTATTGGAAATTTTTTCATTCAAACAATACTACATGTAGAGATCAAAAGAAATCTTAAGATTCCAAATGTACTTCAACCATCCAAAATGGATTTGTGCAACATTACTTCACATGCCATGCCAATTATAGTGAACAACTATCCAATAGAAACATTTAACATTATATACCACATGTGCCAAATGTAGATTGAAACCATCCAAAACTTTTAAGTTTTGAAAACTTTTTGATTATATATCGTGCAACATTAAAACATTAAACATTTAAAACATTAAATATCACATGCAAAATGTAGATTGAAACCATTCAAAACTTGAGTTTTAAAAAAATTTTGATTATATATATCGTGCAACATTACTTCACATGCCATGCCAATTATAGTTCAACTAGATCCAATAAAAACATTTAACATTATATACCACATGTGCCAAATGTAGATTGAAACCATCCAAAACTTAAGTTTTAAAAACCTTTTGATTATATATTGTGCAACATTAAAACATTAAATATCACATGCGAAATGTAGATTGAAACCATCCAAAACTTGAGTTTTAAAAACTTCACATGCCATGCCAATTATAATTCAACTATCCAATAAAAACAATTAACATTATATCACATGCCAAATGTAGATTGAAACCATCCAAAACTTTTAACTTTTAATTTAACAAAAAATTATAGATCACAACATTACTTCACATGCCAAATGTACTCCAAGCATCCAAAACTTAAATTTTAAAAACAAAAAAAATTATAACACATGTCATCACATAACATGCCAAATTTAGTTCAGATGACAACATTAATTTATTGATGAAAACATTACTTCACATTCACATGCCAAAAGTACTAAAACCATCCAAAAATTAACTTTTTGAAACAAAACAAATTATATTAACAATGTAATAAAATATGTCCAAAAATTGTAGATCTCACAAGTATCAAACTGTATCAAGTTAACAAATTTTAAGACCATCTAAATCTTGAAATCAAATCTACAAATCATGTCCATCAAATAGAGACGGATCTAGCGTCTTTCCTATCAGGGTCTCAATCCATGCCCTATCATGTGAAGCATCATGGGAAACCTACATACACAATGCACATGTACTTGAACATTAAAATTTGATGTTTTAAAAATGAATGAGAATATATATATCTAGAGCTTCATGTAAAAAACAAAATATAACAAAAAAATCATGCAATACCTCATGAGGTTCCCTCTCAATTTGATGAACAAGTTCTGCCCCCATAGGAACATCTGCAGCGGTAAACTGTACAATATACATGTACAGTTATATATATATATATATATATTAAAAAATTTCAAATGAAAATGCACGTGTACATATATAAAATTATTTTCAATAATATTAAAAAAAGGAACTAAAGACAACTTGTTCAAATGTTGTGGATGTTCCTATCTCCATCGCTAGAGTCCGCGGATTAAAGAAATCTTCTATAGGAACCTAAATTCAAAAAAATTTAAATAACTCAAAATATAGATCTCTCTCTCTCTCTCTCTCTCTCTCTCTCTCTCTCTCTATATATATATATATATATATATATAGATATATAGATATCAATTTTTAAAGGAAATTTTTGAGGTAGAATATATATATATACACATATATATATATATATATATATAACTTTTAAACATAAATTTTAAACTTGTGAAAAATTGTCCATACTTGTGGCTCATCTCCCAAGGAAGTAGAAGGTACATCTCCCAAAGAAGAAGAAGGTACCGCCATCCCAAAAACATCGGATGGAATCGGTATCTATTAAAACATTTTATCAAATTATATATACATACATGTACATGTGTGCACAATTATTTATTTTAAAATCACTTAAAAAACACTAACATTTGCCAACATATCTTGATGGTCAGACCCATCTGCATTGTTTGAACCAGAGGTCCCGAACGTGATATTAACATTTTCGTCATGCATCATGTGTGAGAACTGCAAATGGTGTTTTAACATATAATCATACATTTTTTTTAGATTAATGTACATAAAAATAAATGTATACATGTACATACACATGTATTTATTACAAATTGTACACATGTATATGTATGTTAAAATAATTTCAAACCCTAAGGTCATTAACACGTACCATTCTGGTGCCCTCTTCCTCATGAAGAATTAGGTCTTGCAAACCATTGCGACAATTTTTTTGCATATATTCAGAGATCTTCAACATTCATGTTGTCAATCTCTTCTTCTATACAATACACAAAATTGGCACTTGCATTTTCTCGTGCTCTTTGTCGATTTAAACAAACATCAACTCCACCCAAACCACTGTAAACATTTTTTATCATAACATCCCTTGCTTCTCGACTTATTTGAGAAGTCGCATCCATCTTTGACTGCATATTTTCGACCTGAAAAGGTCGACTCACCAATGCCGGCTCAGGGCGAGGAAACTCCACATCTCGCTTAGCGCCCTTACGGTCATATAATCGACCTTTCCCCGGGCCAAAAAATTCTGACGAAAGGTCATTATAGTTGGGTTTCATACCCAAAAAACATTCTCCGTAAAACATTTTTGCAAAATAAACAGGAACCTCGTCGTTCCATGGGAGCCTTCCATAGGCCGCAAAGTGCCTATCATACAAACAGCGAGCTATGTTTGGGTGCTTGAAATATTGCACCTTCAACATTTTCCTTTTTGGCCCTTCATTGAAATTAAACATTGACTTGGCCACATATTTTGTAACTTTTTGTTTTACATCCTCCCATTTATCTAAACCCATTATTGTTTCCTTTCTCTTTCTCATCACTTCTAAAAATGTATCAGTTGTTGGCCCAAGAGTTTTGTACACATTTACAATTTCGCCCAATGAATGTGTAACTATTTCAAGGCTTTGTCAACTCTCAACAGGTAGAGTCAAATCCACCAGATCTCTCTGCAATTTTGCATGAATTTTTTCACACCTTTGTAAGGTGCATTGCGCCATGTTTATTTCCCATGGTATATTAGTAATGTCAGCCAGATAAGTTGTGCTGGGTAGACAACCTTCTTCTTGAATGTAGCAGTCTGCTCTGCGTCTATTTTGACCACTAGTTGGAACATTTTTGGCCTCTGCATCAATATATATATATATTCGTATATTAGAAAAAACATATGTAAAAAAAGTTGTAGAAATTTAATGAAAAAAATATTGAAATTGATGGAAACCTTGACGTTGTTGGTTAGCATTTTCTCCAACATGACCCTGCTGAGAACCAGACCCAGAATGACCCTACTGAGAACCAGACCAAAAATGACCCTGCTAAGAACCAACAGTCGTTAATTGGCCTTCGGGGGAATAAATATCACCCCCTTCACGCAACCTGTTACCACTCATTGATGGCCCTCTAAGTGGATTTTAACCACCACCAACCTCTCGAGACGAGAGAGAAGCTTCATAAACAAATATGAATTTATAATCAATTGAAAAATACATTCATGTGTACATATAAATACATATACATATTCATTGATTAAATTGTGTGAACCATACCACAACTGGGTGAACCATGGGCATGGTTCCATGGATGGAGTAGAAACCATTCTCCTCTTACCTCCTAAAAATTAAAAAATGAAACTTATTAACAACTAATTTAACTCACAAAGTTAATAAAAAAATCAATTCCATATGTACACACATGTATGGAGATTTAAGATTATATTTAAATACCGTGAACATCCCCCGATCCCTGAACCCCCATATGGGATTTGGTTGATCTTCGTCATTCATCCTCCATGATATATATATCTATTGGTGGACATTTACACAAAATAAATTTCAGAAAATCAATTTGTAATTTAGTGTGTACACAAATTATGTAGAACACAACTTTCAAAGCAATAATTGATGTGTGAAACTCAATTTAAGCAAAAAAAAATTATAAAAATGATATGTTCACCAAATTGCGCTTTACATGGTGGGAGAACACTTGGTATAAAATTGAAAAAAACACATGGTCATTAAAAAAGAAGCGTGAAACTCCATTTAAACAAAAATTTCTTGAAGTTTCACTTGTTGCAAATGTGAAGTTCACCAAGTAGCGCTTTACATGGTGTGGTGGGAGAACACTTGGTATATAATTGAAAAAAACACATGGTAATTAAAAAGGACGCATTTATAAGTACACAACACAAACATTTCCAAGATATGTTACAATGTCCATCAATAAATTTTGAAGGGGAGCGTCTCAACACTAATTCATCTTTGAGAGATGAATCTTGAATTTTTGAAGAAGAGCATCTCAAAACCAATTCATCTTTGAGAGATGAATCTTGCATTGGCATTGCTCTGTATAATTCTAATTCATCTTTGATAGATGAATCATGAATTGGCATTTCCCCGCGCAATAGATCAGCAGACATCTTATTCACATTTGTACAATGCCTTATACTAAAAAATTGAAATTGGCTAACAATATTGTTTGCTATTCCATGCAGTTCTTTTAGCCTCCCCTTTTTAACTTGGCACATGCCATTCATCTGATTGCACACAATTTCAGAATTGGTGAAAACTACAATTCCATTTGATCCATACTTCATCGTTGTTTCGAAGCCTTCTATCAATCCAATATAATATGCCTCGTTTTTTGTTGTTCTTCCCGGTATATTCATTTTCCTTTGGACGACTTTGCTAGTCGCAATATTGGAAAGCACATATGTAATCACTGCTTTCCCTGGATTCGGATAGAAAGAAACTTCTATGCATAATTTCCATTTTTCAACCATATTTAATGGTTTTCTTATCCCTGAAAAAAACAAATTCAATAAAAATATATATATTAAATCGACATTTATTGCAAATGCATGAGAAAAATGACACACGATCATGAGGCAAATGACATGTGCATTGTTTATCTTAAAGTTTGACTTAAAAATTTTATGGTAGAGTTCACATCTAATATTAATGGGAGGAAGCCTTTAGTTTGTGGGAGAAATGACACATGTACACAGTTTACCTTAAAGTGGTTCTGTTTTATGGATATTAGAGGAAGCCTTTAGTTTGTGGGAGAAATGGCACATGTACATAGTTTACCTTAAAGTTGTTGTGTTTTATGGATATTAAAATGAAGAACTTCTATTTAGATCCATTCCAGAGATTGACTGTAGGGGCATTTACTAGATATGTCACCTTTCATAAAATATGAGATCCAAAGGCTACCTGGCCCTTTACAGACTCTGCCTATAGAACTTGTAGAGGTAAACACTAGACCTATTCCAATTTCACCATGTGAAGGGTGTAGAGTACCCGTGGAATCACTCAAGGTTGTCTTATTAAACCTTCATTTTAATGATCTTCAACCTTTGGTTGTACTTTGAAGGTCCTTGCCCTTCATCCTTCAACTGGAGGTTGTAGATCCTTCAAAGCCTCTTGTTAGAGATGCATTTGAATATGTGAGAAACAAATTAGGAATAGTTCTTGTAAACTATCTTGTTAGATAACCATTTGAACATGTGAGAAACAAATTAGGGATAGTTCTTGCAAATTATTGCCACTTATTTGACTTCAAAAAAAGAGCCTATGAAATTGAGCGCAATATCTATGTCGTAGAGTACACAATATCTAAGGGGGAGAATACAATATATTCGACTTGAAAAGAAGATCCTATGAAATTGAGTGCAATATCTATGTGGGAAGGAATAGAAATAATAAAAAAAACATATGATTGTGTCAATAATTTGAAGTAGTCAAGAAAGATAACAAAGGCCCATCAAAATTGAGTTCAATATCTATATGATCAAGTGTCAATAATTTGAAGTAGTCAAGAAAGATAACAAAGGACCATCAAAATTGAGTGCAATATCTATATGATATCTATATGATCAAGTGTCAATAATTTGAAGTAAATAAAGATAACAAAGGACCATCAAAATTGTGTGCAATATCTATATGATTGTGTCAATAATTTGATAATTTGAAGTAGTCAAGAAAGATAAAAAAGGACCATCAAAATTGAGTGCAATATCTATGTGGGAGAGTACACAATATCTAAGGGGGAGAATACAATATATTTGACTTCAAAAGAAGAGCCTATGAAATTGAGTGCAATTTATCTATGTAGGAGAGTACACAATATCTAGGGGGAGAATAGATATAAGGAATGAATAGAAAGAGTAACAAAAAGCATATGATTGTGTCAATAATTTGAAGTAGTCAAGAAAGATAACAAAGGACCATCAAAATTGAGTGCAATATATATATTCAATCAAGTGTCAATAATTTGAAGTAAAGAAAGATAACAAAGGACTGGATCAAAATTGAATGCAATATCTATATGATTGTGTCAATAATTTGATAATTTTGAAGTAGTCAAAATTGAGTGCAATATCTATGTAGGAGAGTACACAATAACTAAGGGGGAGAATACAATATAAGGAAGGAATAAAAATAGTAAAAAGAAGCATATGATTGTGTCAATAATTTGATGTAGTCAAGAAAGATAACAAACCTAACCATCATCAAATTCAAATTGAAAGATCAAGTAGTCTTCTTCATGAAGAATAAGCATTAACTAGGTTCATGATTTAAAGGGTTCATTTTTCAATGAAAACAAATTTTGAATAATATGGAATGAATTAGTGTACATTATGAATTTATGAATAATATGGAATGAATCATTGTACATTATGATAAATCTTGTATTTAAATGACATTTGATCTATGAATAAAAAAGAAAATGGGATCATCTCTTAATATGTGTGTGTGTGTGTGTGTGTGTGTGTGTAAGAGAGAAATAAAAAGAAAAAGTAATTCCACCAAGCCTAAAGGAACATGTCCTAATACATTAAATTATGTTTGTTTTCTAGAAACATTAATCATGAAGAGTCATGAGATCCACATTTTGACCATGTACTATTTTCAAGTTAAAGGAGCATGTCCTAATACATTATTATGTTTGGTTTCTAGAAGCATTAATCTTGACTTTTCTTTGAGATCCACATTTCCATCATACTATTTGCAAGTTCACATTTCCATCATGCTATTTGCAAGTTCTATATGAAGATATGTAGTCTAATAACTAATTAGTTCACATTTCCATCATGCTAAATTTTCAAGTTCTATATGAAGATATGTAATCTAATAACTTATTAGCAAGGTAAGCAACATAATATTGGAAGTGAAACAATGGTCAGAAACATTAATCATGAAGAGTCATGAGATCCACATTTCGACCATGTACTATTTTAAAGTTAAAGGAGCATGTCCTAATACATTATTATGTTTGTTTTCTAGAAGCATTAATCATGACTTTTCTTTGAGATCCACATTTCCATCATACTATTTGCAAGTTCACATTTCCATCATGCTATTTGCAAGTTCTATATGAAGATATGTAGTCTAATAAATAATTAGTTCACATTTCCATCATGCTAAATTTGTGAGTTCTATATGAATATATGTAGTCTAATAATTGATTAGCAAGGTAAGCAACATAATATCGGAAGTGAAACAATGACACCACTAAACATATGTGAATTTAGATATTAAATTTAAATTTATTGCAAATGACATGTGCATGGTTTATCTTAAAGTTTGACTTAAAAATTTTATGGTAGAATTCACATCTAAAATTAATGGGAGGAAGCCTTTAGTTTGTGGGAGAAATGACGTGCATGTAAACAGTTTAACTTAAAGTGGTTGTGTTTTATGGATATTAAAATGAAGAAATTCTATTTAGATCTATTCCAGAGATTGACTGTAGGGGCATTTACTAGATATGTCACCTTCCATAAAAGATGAGATCTAGAGGCTACCTAGCCCTTTACAGACTTTGCCTATAAAACTTGTAGAAGTTGAGAAATTTACATTGACAAATTTACTTGTGAGAAATTTACATTGACAACATATAGAGATTAAAATAGGCTTGTGAGCTTAGTACAAGTGGACAATGTATAATTCTACTTAGAATAGTCTTTGGTTTAATGGTTAAGCAAGAAAGAGTCGTTACTTTCTCTATCTAGAGTAGAATGCAGAATACATAGTAGTTACTTCTTTTTGAGTGTTTTGGATGAAATGGGCTCTAAAGATATTAAAGTAAAATCATATGATTGTGTAAATAATTTGAATTAGTCAAGAAAGATAACAAAAGACCATCAAAATTGAGTGCAATATCTATATGATTGTGTCAATAATTTGATAATTTGAAGTAGTCAAGAAAGATAACAAAGGACCATCAAAATTGAGTGCAATATCTATGTGGGAGAGTACACAATAACTAAGGGGGAGAATACAAACAAGGAAGGAATAGAAAGAGTGACAAGAAGCATATGATTGTGTCAATAATTTTAAGTAGTCAATAGTGGGGTTTTTAACTGTAAGCTTTCCCTAGGGAATTATTTGTGTTGTGCGTGATTGATCTTTCTTCATTCTTATGTAATTGGAAATTGTGTTTTTAATTTCGCAAATATTTTTAGAAGCGATTCAGTATTTAAATTTAGCATATTGTTAGATCGGGTGAATCCAAGATATACATGCATATTGTATAATTTCTACATTAATGAGACATGACCTTCCTAGAAGGTTAAAATGTGCCATGATTGTCGTGCTTTGGGTTCAAGCCACAAATATGAAGTTGCTAAATATAGGTAGTGAATTGTATAAATACATCCAAGTAATATTATAAAAAATTAAGGCAATGCATTAGTGGTTTACAATTTTCTTTTAATGGTGAAAAAATATGTTTTTTAGTGATAGTTTTCATGGTGAAAGAAACACACAAACTCACACACACATAAAACACTCTAATGAACCATGAGAAAATAATAACATCTAATTGGGTCTTTAAATTGTATCAAAAAATAGTGAGGAAATTGAATAACTAAGGCAAATGAATGTATGACAAATATAGTTAAAGTGAATCACCAAAAGTGATGAAATCCAAGGGGGAAACAACTATTTAACTTAACTAATCTAGTTATCCCACAAGAGTTGCATAGTGGAAAATATATGTTTTGATCACTAGCTTATCTCGTAAGTGTCCATGATCAAGGAGTTACCAACTTGGAATAATTAAGAGGTGACACTTGGGTTGAAGGAGCTCAGAGCCTTTTTTAAACTATTGATTACAACCTAGTCATGAGAATCACATGGGAGTGCATCCTTATTTTGAAAACAAACCTCTAGATAGGATTCTAAGCTACCTAGGACTCAAACCATTATTTTTAAATTTGAAATATCATGGTGTGTTGCTTCAATGCCTAAATCCACAACCCTAACATAAATTGTTTTATTTTTTTTTTGCAGGATTTAGTTGGTTATATTAAGTCAGTTGAATTTAAAATTCTTGGCTTAGTGGCATGAACCAAAAATATTGTGTATTAAATGAGGAATTTCACTCTCCCAATCATTTTTAAATCACCCATATCACCAAGAAAACATGTTTAAGAACATACTTTGGTATGGGAAAGACCTTAGGTCCTTTGAATGTGCACATGTGGTGTGAAAAATTGAAATTGACAGTGCAAAAAAGTAAAATTATGAATGAAATCACAAAAATGAAAAACCCAAAAGTGGTAAATGATTTAAATAGGTAATTAATTATTTACCAACATAAATTATTCAACTTTTAGCAAATAAATGATAAGTAAAATGATAAATAAATTTGTAATTATGGAAAAATTAAATGTTAACACCGACTATCCAACAAAAAAAACCTTTCCAAAAATGTGAATCTCTCAAGGGTTTCATCCATTTTTCAATTCATAGTGTCACAGACACATGAGCATGTTTCACACATGAACAATTCAATCATGTGACTATTAAAGGGAATTCCATTCAACAATGTATGAAATTATGAAACAAGTACACAATTTCTTGGGAATGATACAAATCAGAATGATTGAAAATTTATAGGAAATGTGACTTCACCATTATGGGCTAGAGCTTAATGAATACCTAAATTGAGATACAAATAATTGTAAACTAGAAAGAGAGTTCTAAAAAAACCAATAAAAGTGACTATCTAAAATCTCTTTGTTATGGTTGCCATTCTATTGAAGGAGGTTTTCATGCAGATGTGTACCAAAATCCTATCTCAAATGACTGTAAAAGATGAGAAAAAAAAATATGTGAGTGAAAATACAAAAAAGCAATCAAACCTATTGTGATCTGAATTTCTCAATCACAAGGAGTTGTTGCTTCATGAGTCCTGGCCAGGACTCCACTTGTAATCCTGGTCTCCACCTCTAGAAAAGATAGCTTCAACAAATGGACAAAGTTCTTGCACTATATCTAACTCACTAGATCTACTTTCCCCTTTACATGACTAGTTTATATAGGCCTTTTTCCCTCTCTGGGAAAATGTACTTGAACACCCATAGGCTAGATAAGTTATGAAAATTCCACATTAATTCACCCCTAACCAACTCATAGACAATTAGATCGAGTTGATCTCCTTGGGAATGAAAAACTATGGAATTTGGTCAATTCGATCTCCTTAGGAATGACAAACTCTAGAAATTTTTTCTCAATTATCTCGATTATGAAATATTATTATTTCATAATTATGAAATTGTGACAAAATAATTATGAGAAAATACTCAATTTGTAATATCACCCATTCAACATGTTCTAACTCCCTTGTAATACCCATGTAAGTAAAAGAAAAGGCGAAAGGGGATGCCTTCTTGCCAACAACTGAGGTATGTTGAACTTGGGTCTCTCTCACTATAATGGAGTGGAAAATAGGGTTATAACAAAAATTATTCCTAATTATGTATATTAGCTAGACATCCACTCTAAAAATTAATTTAAATGAATGCAACCACTCTTGTTGAACTAGGAGGATCCCTAATGGATAAAGAATAAAATTCCTCAAATTGCAATGAAACCTTAACTAGATCAAAGAGTTTGTCACAAGGAATCCAATGTGATGCAAACGACATCTCAATCCAAGCTCAGATGCGAAAGTTATGCTTAGTCAAAGTTTCAATCGAAACACACAAAATTCAATAGCCAAAGGTGGCATGGCAGTCTATGGAGTGGACACGTGGTACGCTTGAGCTGAAATTGTAGGTAAAATTGGTTATGAATTATTACCATGTTGGAAACCTGACTGGACATGTGCGCAGGTTGAATGTGACACATGGCAGCTGAGTAGACATTGAAGTGGCACTGACATGTTTATTGGACTGCAAGTGGGCCAATCACATGGCGCCACATGGCCCTATGAAAATTCATGACATGGACCCATGAAATACTTCCATGTGGCCTTGCATGGATCAGATCATCACATAACCATATGTAATCAAGAAAATATTGGTTTTTTCATTGGTTATAACATAAGGTTGTTTTACGTTGAACCCATATAAATATTGCCTTGTGGCCTTGCAGGATTGTACCATCACATAACTATATGCAATTGAGCGATTATTGGTTTATTCCTTGGTTATAACTGCTGATAAGTGGTTGTCATTGATGTCAACCCAAGAAGCACCAATAGCTACCTCAATATTTTTCAGCAAATTTGGCATGAAAATTCACGGTCTCCTATCTCCTAATCAATCTAGTTAGATTCTCCTCGAAAATATATTTTCAATGATGTTTTGTACCCCACATATTTCTTTATGGTTTTAAATTTATTTTAATTTTAATTTGAAGACCCAATTTTGTGGGCTGAAACCCCAAAGGGTAGTAAAATGGCACCTTATCATTAATTCACCTATGGTTGTCAATATATGAAAATAATTATTGCCGCAATATCATTGTGTATAAGTTGAATAACTTCAAGAACCAAAGGAAATACACCAATCACTGATTTCACATCCTAGGTAGGGCCATATGCACTAAGCCAATCATTGATTTCGAAATTTTAGTGGAACTGAAAAAAATTGTCCACAAATATTAATAAGAGATAATAATTAATTAAATTAAGGGTATTATGAAAACATAATCTTAAGAAGCATTTTAAATTAATTCTATCTCATAAAAAGTATCCCTCCTAACTTAACAAATACTATCTCTTCCCATAAGGTTCACGACCTCCCTTCCTTATCACACAAGACATAAATACAATTAATATTTCAATATGTTAATTCCTATTGAAAACCTCTTTAATATCTAATCGCCACCTATAAAGTCCCTTTATAAATCTGAACGATCATCCTTAGCAACCAACATATGAATATAAAAACAAACCTTTATCACCACTTAAGAGACAAGCTTTTGAACGAATAATATAAATAATTATCTTCTAAAATTTTTTGTCATCCTTGAGGAAGCTACGCTAATGATTTTTGAGGACAGGGGTTGACATCTTTTGAAAGTTTCGGTTGAAATTTCAGTTTGAGGACTTGCTAGACGAGAAAGGAAGTATTTCTCAGAATTAAATTTGTGTAGCACTGATTCTTCAAGGGGATAAAGGTAAAAGATAATCCTTTTGTGTCTATTGTGTTTTGGTTAGTACCTTATTACAGTAAGCCTTGTGGAGAAAAATTATAGCCTGTTCTGGGAGAAAAATTTCCTCAAATTCAACATTTGAAAGATTCGGTTGAAATTTCAGTTTGAGGACTTGCTAGACGAGAAAGGAAGTATTTCTTAGAATTAAATTTGTGTAGCACTGATTCTTCAAGGGGAGCAAGGTAAAAGATAATCCTTTTGTGTCTCTTGTGTTTTGGTTAGGACCTTATAACAGTAAGCCTTGTGGAGAAAAATTATAGCTTGTTCTAGGAGAAAAAATTCCTCAAAATCAACATCCATTAACTGTTAAAAGAGAGAGAGTTAGGGAACCTTTCTAGAGTGAGTTCATGATTGTTAACAAAGATGTATAAAACACATTTTATGTGAGACTTATTATTTCTATTTGAATATTGAATCATATGGAAAGTATTCTGAGACTATAGAAAGAAATACATGCATAGTTTAAGGCGTGTACCCTCCTTATTATGGTCCACAAAATGTTGTTACATTATACGTGTGGATTTCCTATTTGAGGAAGCGTATAAGCTCAAGAAGAGGAATAATTTAGGATGCGTGCATTATAAGAAAGTAAGACTCCATTAAGAACTGTTTTGTAAGTCAAATTTCACAAATTACAGTGTACCCTAACTAGTACTCTAGCAGTGGCAATACTATCTAGATAAGTCTCCTCACTACAAATACATATTAATTTTATTATAAAGTAAATCACAGAAATTTCTTGTTTATTGTCCTCTGTCAACTTGAATCATTATCTTATATTTTATACATTTTTTTACGCAAAAGTATCCTCATATCCCGTATACACAGAAGTGGTAAAAAAATGCCCGCAAATCGCTACCAGAAATGATTTCTTCCTTTGAGGAATAGGTCATTTCTTCCTTTGAGGAATAGGTCATTTCTTCCTTCGAGGAATAGGTTTTTCCAATTCAAGAAGGCGAAAAATCAGTTTTTTTCACAGAGGATGAGGAAGCTCAGGGGCAGGAAGCGCAGGGACAAAGGATTGTCGAGCTGTGAGAATATATAAAAGAATAAAGGGACATAAATGTAAACAAAAATGCTCACAAACATATTGGAAATAGTACATGGAGGATGGAGCATTTCAATCAACGAACTACATAGAAGGTGAAAATTGTTTATCTAGAATGTGTTAAATTACTATAGATACATGTTCTAATAACACAGATAAAAAAGAGCATGCTGATACCTGGTATTGCAATCGCTTGAAGTCGCCGCAGACCAATAGCGCGGATGAGAGGAGCAGCACAGACAAAAACGCGCGAAAAAACAGACCAGCAGTAGCACAGACAGAAAAACGAGCGAAAAAATAGACCGGTAAACAAATCAACTTCGCGGGTGATTTATTTATAACAACTAGATTGGCCAAACTATTTTAAAAGTATAAGTTCGGCCGAAATCAAAGTTCAGCCGAACTTTGTTGCCGGTTTTCCCATCTCCGACAAAAATTATGTTTGCCCACGCCATCAGTGCGTCGTCAATCTAAACGAAATCACGAGTTCAGCCGAACTTTCTAAGAAAGTTCGAGCAAACTATTAAATAGTTCAGCCAAACTTTATAAAAGGTTCGGCCGAACTATTGCCAAAAAAAAATTTCCGCCCCCGATTCTCACAAAAGTGTAACCCATCTTCACATATCCACCCATATATATATATATATATATATATATATATATATATATATATATATATATATTATAAGGTTTGCAAACCCATATGGCGGGGTCAACCAAAGTTGGAGAGTCTTCCAAATAAACTGACGGAGGTTCCAGATTGGCGACATCGACAAAGTTAGCGGAAGAAGTTCAATTGTAATGTTGTGTAAAATTTATTGTGCGAGGTCGGGCTCAAACCCCTGACCTCACGCCTACCAACTGCGTGACTTATTGCCTCTCCTCTAGGGTGTTTCTTAACCCTTAGGGAAGCCGCATCATCTTAAATTTTAATGACTCAACCATAAGGGGTTGGAGGGGGCCAACCCCCTCCCCATGTGGCCGTAGTTCCAGAACCGGGTGCTAAGACTGTTGATTCGGCAGATTTTATAATGAAATTTAATTAACGGTTAAATGTGGTTAACCCGGGATAAACTGTTATTAACGTTAAAACAAATGCTTATCACTAAACTATTCTTATCCACCCATAAGTGTGTTTAATGCTAATTAATCCCGAAGTTTAAGTTGGAATAAATTATGGAGGGCACGCCATTTTTGGCAGGTTTCTAATTTTAGAAATTTAATTGGCAATTCCTCTAGTTTTAGAGGAGAAATTGGGGCAAAATTGGTTTTGGTCATAACTCACTCAATTTTCGACCAAATTGAGCTCAGTAAAAGTCATTATAATCTAATTGGCATGCTGGGAACTCAACAAAGCAGGTTTCCATGGTAGAAATTGTCATATACAACTGGTTTTGTGCATTTGAATATTTTTTAGGGCTAGGGCCACTAGGTGTTAGGGTCATTGCGAGAGCACCCAGAGTCTAAATTCATCAAAAAAATAGTCATTTTTGGGATATTATGATGTTTTAAACTCATTGGAATAGGTTCTAAGAGGTTTTGAAGCTTGTAGTAGCAATATGAGCACACTTGAAGCTAATACAATGGTCACACTATGAAGCTGGACCAAGGAGATGTAGCCTAGGAGGGGTGAACTCCTTTATCAAAATTGTATGTTTTAAGCTCTGTTATTTTTGTTTGTTGTGTTTTATATTTATTATGTTTTTTCGTTTAAAATTATTATTTTTAAGATTATGAAAAACTCATAATTTCACTAAGTACATTATTTGACAATCACATGCTCATAAACAAACCTATGAAGGATAAGTAAAACAAAGCAAAAAAAAATTATATCTGATATGAAACTAGCACAGCAATAACTAGCATTCATTTTTAGATCAAGTTGGTATCAAAGCACAAGGTTTCTTTCTTGTTTTACTTGAAGGTCTTTAACAGTGCAAATTTATTGATGCTTACAAGATTGAGATTGTAGAGAGGAGAAGGGAAGCTACTGATAGCTAGTCTAGAAGTTAGGACAAGAAGGATGAAGGCTGAGAAGGCATCATCCTTACCTAAAGGAACGCTCAAGGCAACACTTGAAGCACAAGAGGACTTAATTGCACAAGAGGCTGAGGTGATTGAAGAGATACAAGCTGCAGAGACTGAGCTTGAATCTACAGCCAAAATGTCAGGCCATGAAGGAACTCTGTTGAACGAAAAATTGTTCTTGCGGACAAGATAGATCTCCCTAGTATCCTATGGGTAACTAGAAACAAACAGACAAATTTAAACTACTTTCTCTAGATTATATTTGATCTATAATTATCTATAATGAAGGATTTAGGACTTACCTGTAGTCCAGTGCTAATCGTAGTCTTCTTTCCTGTCGCTTTGAATAAGTCTCCCTTCAGGATCTGTAATCAAAGACATGAAAGAATCAGAAGCACCTGCATAATATAGACTAATTCATAAACCATAAATCTATCTTGATGATCAAGGAATTCAAGAAATAAGTCATTTAAATAAACAACTCATTGAGAAAATAGGATCAATTTGTATTATCTTTAATGAAAAAAGGAGCCTTACAACCGTGTTCGCCTTGATGTCGTACAGGTCCTTCCGGGGTCTGGAAAAAGTGTTTCCTATACTTTGAAAATCCTCTGCACTCTCTCGACTAACATATACATGAGTGTGTAATCATTCCCATATGATGATCAATTAAGAGAGTCTGGGTTTCTTCAGCAATTCTCCTCAAAAAATCTCAAAGCCTAACTCCCCTTGAGGCTGAACTATGGCCTCAATTTATAGCAAAAGAGAAGAGGTTGTAGCTCCAAATAAGATGGGATAGAATCCTCTTTCAAATGGATTAAGTTCCACATACAAAGGGGTAGGCTCCCTTAATGGAGGGATGAATTTACATGAAAGGAGCGAACTTTCCACCGAATAATTTCTTCCAAAAGCTTCCACATTCAACCAACTGGGCTTCCAAATTTTACTTCCACCTTCACTTTACCTTTTACAAGAATCTGCACCTTTAGTGAAGAAAAAGTGCGGTCGGTTCCGCATGTTCTAGAACAAAAAGATGCGGCACCGCATGAAATACTAAGAGAAAGTGCGGTACAAGTATTTTTATGACTTTTATAAGCTTTTCTCTCAATTTCAAGGCTTGGTTTTAGGAACTTGATGTTTTTAGACTTCTAAGGGAGTATTGTATGAGTAATGATGAACCCATACAGATAGTAAAATGTCATGGTGACAATTTTAGTGTAACATATTTCCCCCTAAAGTGAAAAGTCTGAGACCATTCGAAGAGTGATGTGCTTTATCATTTCAAGGATTAGCTTGTGGACACCCCAGTCGGAATCCTGTAAAAACATTCAATGAAAAACATATATATATATATATATATATATATATATATATATATATATATATATATATATATATATATATATATATATATCATCGTTGAGGTAGGCATTCCAATACTCAAATCAAACACTAACTAAAATTTGTTCTGATGTAGAAATGATTTTACTATCACATCAATAATGTAGACACAGTATGGACGCAGCCATCTATTATGAATAGTATACTGCATAATGAATAATAAAACTCCTCGCAGCCTAGATGGTGGAAACTAGATCCAGGGTCTTGATTTCCGTTACCCGAACTAGTACGATTCTATCCATGCGATTGATTATGTCGAAGTCGAATATGGTAGAAACCACTTGGTTACCAGTCAATGATGTGAACTGTTAAAAAGTGTGAGAGAAACCACCAATAATGACAATGGCTCTCAATGTACTCAGTACAATCCATGGAATGTGAATAAATGATCTGAAGTCGAACATTTCACGGAATCATTCGATCGAAGGTCAATGATGCAACCTATCATCGAAGGCGAGAAACCTGCCATTAAGGCATGCAGATTCTAAGGTACTGAAGGGTTCTAGATCAACTTCCTAGATGATGAGTTGTCATTGATAGAAAGCGATCTGTCATAGGAAATCCCACGACACGAACCCTAAGAAGGAGTGGTCCGTTCCTGTTTGTAATTGACAGGTCCTTTACTGTTAAATTTTAATAATTCCAGTATAGGAGAAACTCGGTTTTTTTCAATTTTAGGGAGTCAGAAGAAAAACTTAAGAAAATTCCATGGGTGTACTTTTTCATAAATTTAGTCTCTCGAGCCCGAAAAAGGATAAAATAATACAGGAGAGAACTCTATTGACCATGATTAGTCAACGTATACCTTTTTCGTAAATAGTCCATTTCATTCTGGAAAAGGGGTAAAATTATTCTGAAAGGACGACTGTTCATTTCCTGTAATGAGTTCAAATAGTCAAGTACTCGACAATCTTCTCAACTTTAGAGAGTCTAAAAAGGGCTTAAAAGAGAACTCCAGATTTCACTTTTTCGTAAGTTTTAATGAGTTCGAAAAAGGGATAAAATGTACTCATAGTTTCACTTTTTCTATAAGTTTTAACAAGTTCGAAAAAGTGATAAAAATGTACTCATTGTTATTTCTTTTTCGTAAGTTTTAACAAGTTCAAAAAAGTGATAAAAATTTTACTCATATGGCCGACTTTCAATTTAATTTACGAGTAGGAAAAGACGGAAAGAACTCAACATTTTCATGTGTTTTACGAGAATGAAAGATAGCAAAATAATATTGGGATTTTCATGAGTTTAACGAGTCTTGAAAATAATAACCGAAATCGACTCAAGATAGGTTTCATTTTTACAAAAGCTTGAAATAGAGAAAAACTATGCTTCAGATAGGTTTGTTTCATTTATACACAAGCTTGAAATAGAGAAAATTGTGCTTGAGAGTGGTTTCATTTTTACACAAGCTTGAAACGGAGGAAACTGTGCTTGAGAGTGGTTTCATTTTTACACAAGCTTGAAACGTAGGAAAAATATGCTTGATAGTGGTTTTTTAATTCCGCCCAAGCGTAACTTGCTAGATGGATAAATCATTCTTACAGACAAGACAGATCTCCCTAGTATCCTACAGATAACTAGAAACAAACAGACAAATGTAAACTACTTTCTCTTGATTATATTTGATCTAGAATTATCTATAATGAAGGATTTAGGACTTACCTGTAGTCCAGTGCTGATCATAGTCTTCTTTCATGTCGCTTTGAATAAGTCTCCTTTCGGGATTTGTAATCAAAGACATGAAAGAATCAGAAGCACCTGCATAATATAGACTACTTCATAAACCATAAATCTATATTTATGATCAAGGAATTCAAGAAATAAGTCATTTAAATAAACAACTCATTGAGAAAACAAGATCCATTTGTAATATCTTTAATGAAAAAAGGAGCCTTAGAACCCTGTTCGCCTTGATGTCATACAGGTCCTTCGGAGGTCCGAAACAAGCGTTTCCTCTACTTTGACAAGCTAGTATCAATCAATAAAAATCAGAAAAACAGTTTCACAAGTCAAAAATAAAAGAAAACTAAGTTCAAGATCCAATCCCCCATGGATTCGCCATTTTTTTGGACAGATAAATCATTCTTGCGAACAAGAGAGATCTCCCTAATGTCCTATGGATAACTAGAAACAAACAGACAAATGTAAACTACTTTCTCTAGATTATATTGTATCTAGAATTATCTATAATGAAGAATTTAGGACTTACTTGTAGTCCAGCACTGATCGTAGTCTTCTTTCCTGTTGCTTTGAATAAGTCTCCTTTCGGGATCTGTAATCAAAGACATGAAAGAATCAGAAGCACCTACATAATATAGACTAATTCATAAACCATAAATCTATCTTGATGATCAAGGAATTCAAGAAATAAGTCATTTAAATAAACAACTCATTGAGAAAACAGGATCCATTTGTATTATCTTTAATGAAAACAGGAGCCTTACAACCGTGTTCGCCCTGATTTCGTACAAGTCCTTCTGGGGTCCGGAACAAGCGTTTCCTCTACTTTTACAAGCCTTTGCACTCTCTCAACTAACATATACATGAGTGTGTAATCATTCCCATATGATGATCAGTTAAGAGAGTCTGAGTTTCTCCAGCAATTCTCCTCAAAAAATCTCAAAGCCTAACTCCCCTTGAGGCTGAACTATGGCCTCAATTTATAGCAAAAGAGAAGAGGTTATAGCTCCAAATAAGAGGGGATAGAATCCTCTTTCAAAGGGATTAAGTTCCACATACCAAGGGGTAGGCTCCTTTAATGGAGGGATGAATGTACATGAAAGGAGCAAACTTTCCACCAAATAATTGCTTCTAGAAGCTTCCAGATTCAACTATTTGGGCTTCCAAATTTTACTTCCACCTTCACTTTACCTTTTACAGGAATCCGCACCTTTAATGAAGAAAAAGTGCGGCCGGTTTTGCATGTTCTAGAACAAACAGATGCGGCACCATAGGTAATACTAAGAGAAAGAGTGGTACAAGTATTTTTATGACTTTTATAAGCTTTTCTCTCAATTTCAAGGCTTGGTTTTAGGAACTTGGTGTTTGTAGACTTCTAAGGGAGTATTGTATGAGTAATGATGAACCCATACCGACAGTAAAACGTCATGGTGACAATTTTAGTGTAATAGATTGCCCCCTAAAGTGCGAAGTCTGAGACCATTCAAAGAGTGATTTCCTTTATCATTTCGAGGATTAGCTTGTGGACACCCCAGTCGGAATCCTGTAAAAACATTCAATGCAAAACACACACAGACACACACAGACACACACACACACACACACACACACACACACACACACACACACACACATATATATATATATATATATATATATATATATATATATATCATCGCTGAGGTAGGCATTTCAATACTCAGATCAAACACTAACTAAAACTCATTCTGATGTAGAAATGATTTTACTATCACATCAATAATGTAGACATAGTATGGACATAGCCATCTGTTATGAATAGTCTATTACATAATGAATAATAAAACTCCTCGCAACCTATATGGTGGAAACTGGATCCAGGGTCTTGATTTTTATTACCCGAACTAGTACGATTCTATCCATGCGATTGATTGTGTCGAAGTCGAACATGGTAGAAACCACTTGATTACCAGTCAATGATGTGAACTGTTAACAAGTGTGAGAGAAACCACCAATAATGACAATGGCTCTCAAAGTACTCAGTACAATCCATGGAATGTGATAAAATTATCTGAAGTCGAACATTTCACGGAATCGTTCGATCAAAGGTCAATGATGCAACCTGTCATCGAAGGCGAGAAACCTGCCATTAAGGCATGCAAATTCTAAGGTACTGAAGGATTCTAGATGATGATGATGAGCTGTCGTCAATAGAAAGTGATCCTTTGTAGGAAAGCCTGCGACACGAAACCATTAGATCAAGTTTTGTAGAAATATTTTGTAAGGAATGACTCAGGGATGGTCAACGCGAATGGAGACATATGTTTGCAAATGAATGGTTTATTTGAACTATCCTCTTGAACACATAACGACACTACAGATGGTTTGGTAACAATTGACCTAAAGCTAATACCCAGAAACTGGCTGAAGACTTTCAATATGGTTTGATTAACTGATAGGCAATGGATTTTCCCAACCCAGGTAAAAGTGTGAAAAAAAGTGTCATGTTCAAGAGTGTTAAACTGCTTTTTAAACAAAGTGTGACAAATGGATTCATTTTCTCTCTTTTTCCCCCACCATTTCTGGCAAGTACCTCTTTATTTTTGACAAGCTTGAGGAGGATAACATTTACTTTTTATATAATCTCATCCTTTGGATGAGTCCAACTTAGTTTAAAAATCAAACCCTAAGAAGGAGTGGTTCGTTCCTGTTTGTAATCGATAGGTCCTTTACTGTTAAATTTTAACGATTCTAGTATAGGAGAAACTCGGTGTTTTTCAATTTTAGGGAGTCAGAAGACAAACTTAAGAAAACTTCGTGGGTGTATTTTTTCGTAAATTTAGTCTCTCAAGCCCAAAAAATGATAAAATAATACACGAGAGAACTCTATTGACCATGATTAGTCAACATATACCTTTTTCGTAAATAGTCCATTTCAGTCTGGAAAAGGGGTAAACTTATACTGAAAGGACGACTATTCATTTCCTTTAACGAGTTTGAATAGTCAAGTACTCAACAATATTTTCATCTTTAGAGAGTATGAAAAGGACTTAAAAGAGAACTCCAAATTTCACTTTTTCGTAAGTTTTAACGAGTTAAAAAAAGGGATAAAATGTACTCATAGTTTCGCTTTTTCTATTAGTTTTAACGAGTTCAAAAAAGTGATAAAAATGTACTCATTTTTTTCGCTTTTTCATAAGTTTTAACGAGTTCAAAAAAGTGATCAAAATTGTACTCATATGGCCAACTTTTTATTTAATTTACAAGCAAGAAAAGACAGAAAGAACTCGGCATTTTCATGTGTTTACGAGAAGGAAAGATAGCAAAATAATCTCGAGATTTTCATGAGTTTAAGGAGTCTTGAAAATAATAACCGAAATCGACTCAAGATAAGTTTCATTTTTACAAAAGCTTGAAAAAAAGAAAAATTATGCTTCAGATAGGTTTGTTTCATTTTTACACAAGCTTGAAACAGAAGAAACTGTGCTTGAGAGTGGTTTCATTTTTACACAAGCTTGAAACAGAGGAAACTGTGCTTGAGAGTGGTTTCATTTTTACACAAGCTCAAAATGTAGAAAAACTATGCTTGAGAGTGGATTTTTAATGCCCCCCCCAGCGTAACTTGCTAGAGTGCATGCCCCCCAAGCTTCATTTCATTCAACTAAGTAGACTACTGGTTACTAATAGGTGGATGGAATGAAGGTTCATTTATGAGATCAGATGAAAGACTTGAATTGACTAGGAGAGGATTTGTTTCATTTTTTAACGAGGTTGGCACAGGAAAAGAACCATGCTCAATACCCACTGATTCATTTTTTAACGAGGTTTACACAGTGAAAGGAACTTTCCTCTTGGTATTCGTTTCATTTTTTAACGAGGTTGACACAGGAGAAGAACCATCCTCTTGGAATCTATCAATCTACTCTCTAAAATCTACCTACATAACCTACTGATTCATTTTTTAATGAGGTTGACACAGGAAAGGAACTATCCTCATGGGTCGGTTTCATTTTTTAACGAGGTTGACACAGTAAAAGAACTTTCCTCATATCTGATTCATTTTTTAATGAGGTTGACTCAGTAACAAGAACTATCCTCTGACCAACTGATTCATTTTTTAACAAGCTTGACACAGTAAAGGGAACTATCCTCATGACCCATTGATTCATTTTTTAATGAGGTTGACATAGTAAAAGGAAATTTCCTCTTGGTGACCTTGTCATGGCTTCCAACTGGAAGAAAGACATGTCAAGGGACACTCCTTGATCATGGCTTCCAAAAGGTCTTCATCAGATGGAAGAACAATTCTCTGGAAGGAACACATGTCAAGGGACTCAAAAAGGATAAGAACATCGCGTTCAAATAATCCCATAGGGTTTTCCATGTCAATTACCAGATCTAAGTCAAAGGAAGTTGAGCAAACAGTGAGAGGCTCGCTTGCATCGGTAACTGAAAACATGGGACTGGTTGCCACATAATTAACCCGTGGCGAGGTAGGTACCACTTCCATAAAAGGAACATTTAGGGGTGTCAGATTATTGGTATTTGAATCAAGACTATCGAATGAAAGCTGGTCTACAGTCACAATGTTTCCATTGTGAGGGAAAGACATCATGCGAAAGAGCGTCAATACGACAGCTTTTATTGCATAAACATAGTCTCGCCCAAGGAGTAAATTGAAACCCAAGGGGACTCGAACTACCATAATATCCATACAGACATTTTTACCTTCCAAGGTAATAGGAGACTTAGGAAGGATCCCTAAAGGTTCACTAATGGTTCTGTTAAAAGCTGACAAATTCTGCATAACAGGCACAAGCTAAGGGGAACCCAAAGCTTGCCAAGTAGTTGAGGATAAAATACTAACAAAAGCACCTTTATCTACATGTGTGCGGTGCACATTCTTACCACGAAGCTTCAAAATGATTTGGAAAGGGATGGAAGAATGAAGACGAGGTTCTGTCAATCTATTCCAATCAAAGGAAAAGACCTCAGTACTTGGAGGGGGTGTTGTACAAATAGATGCAATGCCTCCTGGCATAGAAGAATCTGATGTAACAAGAAGAACCGGAGCGGTATGAAGTTCACTCTCTACAGGGAGAATGGGATCGACCGAATGTGAAATTGAGTCGACCACTTGATCAACTAATGGATCATCAACCTGAGTGATATCAGTTTCACTCTCCAATGGAAGAGTGGGATTGACTGTACTTGGAATTAGATCAATCACTCCGTCAGTTGACGATAGGTTGGGAGAAAGTTGATGGTAACCTATAGGAAGTTATTGGTATGGAACAATAAGGTTTTCCAACAATTTTGAGGCTTCATCCATGTGAGGGAAAATGTGAGTTTGATGACTCCCTTTGCATAACCTACAAGGAAACCTAACTTTACCCTTTTTCCCAGGAAGTTGATTATCACTAGTTGATGGATCAACGGAAAGTTGATGAGATTTTTCTGACCATACTTCCAATACCTTTGGAATACCGGGACAATTGATAATAAAGTGGTCACCCTTACAAAGTTTGCAAGGGAATTTGGGTTTACGATGCATGTTGGAGGTTTCCTCAACACTACTAACACTTACATCCATGGTTGACTGGTTGACTTCTTTCTTATCGTGCTTCTTCTTCTTCTTCTTCTTAGCCACCTGGTTACTAGCGTCAAGGCTTTTACCAAGCGAAGATGAATAAAGGGAGGAAGAAATATTGGGCGAAGAAGGTAAAGGGTCAACATGAGGTTGGTGATGTTGAGACGGTGAACTCTGTTGAGGTGAAGCATCTGGTTGAGGTGGAACAATTGGAGTATTCAAGGCCAACGAAGTTGAAAATAACCAAACCGGTAAACCTATTGTAAATCCAGGTAATGAAAATGTAGCCATATAAGGAGGACCAACATTTCCAAAGAAAGGAAAATTACTAGGAGTCTCAGTAAGAGGGGTTCCTTGGTTGGTAAATTCCGGAATAGTTTCCATTATATTCAACTTCAGTGAATTTTATTAACAATTTAAAACTAAAATTAACAATTCATAATTCACACCTAACAATTAAAATTCACAATTCACACCTATGGTCTCTAAAAGTAAAAACAAACAAATGAACATGCGCTATCAAATCTAGGAGTCAAACCACACACAAACAGTAGATTCCCGCACTAAAAACACTAGTTGGTGATGAAATCCAACATCGTAGAATTTTAATGCAGAAATGGCGGTTGGAACGGTTACCCCGACAACCTGATTAATGAAACAGACCGGTGCAATTTTCTCCACTTAAACCATCTCGAGTGAAGATAACCCTCCAGAGAGTCCAAGTGAGTCTAGCCAACGTCTGCTCCAGGTACAGTGGGATCTTCCCTCCACTGTCACCTTGGGAAATAATCCTAAGGTTTATGGCCACTAAGGTCACCAACAGGAACAAATATACCTGGGGGAACAGTCTACGATCCGATACACACGCAAGGGAAGAGTAACAAAGCTCAATCCCCTTGAAGGCTCCTTGACATAATCCAAGGTTTACCGACAAGTGACCCCAAGCTCCTCGACAATGGTCAATCTGAGTTTTACCATTATTAATACGTGTATATATTCTATCATTCCCAATGAGGAAGGATTGATTACCTCACTGGTTCGGATATGATCTCGTGCTTGACTCCTTTAAGAGGAGCTTCCCAGAGCATACATGCAACTATTGGAATTTCCCTACCGCAAGATTGACTACTTGTTTGTTTTATACTGTCTTAGAGAGTTAACTAAAACTTATTCCAAGACACTAGCCTAAGCTAATTTGGTGGAAAGAGCCCTAGAAAATTAAAATTTACTAAATGAATTTTATTAAGTGTTGTGTTATTTAGGTTGTTATTACTAAAAGGGTAAATGGATATGGAACCAATGGTGTTATGAATCGACCCAAAACTGAATGCAATCGAATATGATATTGTAATCTTTTCAATTTGATGAATCCTAACTAAAGTAAGGAGAGAGTTTCCATTCACTTCCAACAATGCAAGAATTGATAAATAAGGGAAAATATAACAAATTCTCTAATGCACTAATTGTAGCAAGAAAAGCTAATGCTAATCAATTCAAAACAATTTTTATTTTTATGTTTTTAAAACAAGCATAAAAACATGTAAATTCAAATCAAAAAAACTGATCTAAATCTATGATTTATTTTTCTAGAATGTAAACTATGCAGTTGTAATCTATGCACAATTCACATGAAAATTATGCAAACATAATCTATGCACATTTTTCATTCATATTCTTAAAATGAGAATTTTAATTATGCAAATGTAATCTATGCAAGAGAATTCTCAAACACGAGATGATTCTAATGTAATATAAGAACCAATCAACTGTAAGTAAATAAAATTGGGTGAGAGTTCCAAATATCAAAAAATAAAAATACTCAAAGGCGATTAACACTCAGACACAATTTAGCGCCCCACCCCCCCCCCCACGTGGGCGAATGAGAGGGAAATTTTTTTGCAAAAACAAAAGAAAAAATATGCAAAATTGTTAAGAGACTGAGACAAGCCTCGCAGTAATGACCAAAGGAAATCAAATTAAGAATTTCTCCAAAAACGAAACTCAAAACACCCAATTAACTTAACGGAGACTGATGAGATTGTAAAATTGCTGAAAAGAAATTCACACAAGGCTTTTGACAGTCAAGAAAAGTCTAGGAAAATACAGAGAATCATGTAAGCTGGTTCCAGAAAAGAGAATCTTAAATTTTTCAAAAAATTTCTCAGGGTCCGCAGGTTTCAATGTAAACAGGTGTAGTGCCACATTATGTATACAGGAAAACAGCGGAGATGACCGCACTGTTCCTAAAGACAAAGTGCGGAGACCATAAAACTTAAAGAAAAATAAAAAATTCTAAAGCACTTTTCAAGGATTCTGCAGGAATAAATTACCCAAGCCAGTATCAATCAATCAAAATCAGAAAAATAGTTTCACAAGTCAAAAATAAAAGAAAACTAAGTTCAAGATCCAATCCCCAGTGGAGTCGCCATTTTGTTGGACAGATAAATCGTTGTTGCGGACAAGACAGATGTCCCTGGTATCCTACGGATAACTAGAAAAAAATAGACAAATGTAAACTACTTTCTCTAGATTATATTTGATCTAGAATTATCTATAATGAAGGATTTAGGACTTACCTATAGTCCAGCGTTGATCATAGTCTTCTTTTCTATCGCTTTGAATAAGTCTCCTTTCAGGATCTGTAATCACAAACATGAAAGAATCAGAAGCACTTGCATAATATAGACTAATTCAAAAACCATAAATCTATCTTGATGATCAAGGAATTCAAGAAATAATTCATTTAAATAAACAACTCATTGAGAAAACAAGATCCATTTGTATTATCTTTAATGAAAAAAGGAGCCTTACAATCGTGTTTGCCTTGATGTCGTACAGGTCCTTTCGGGGTCCAGAACAAGTGTTTCCTCTACTTTGACAAGCCTTTGCACTCTCTCGACTAACATATACATGAGTGTGTAATCATTCCCATATGATGATCAGTTAAGAGAGTCTGAGTTTATCCAGCAATTCTCCTCAAAAAATATCAAAGCCTAACTCCCCTTGAGGCTGAACTATGGCCTTAATTTATAGCAAAAGAGAAGAGGTTGTAGCTCCAAATAAGAGGGGATAAAATCCTCTTTCAAAGTGATTAAGTTCCACATACCCAGGGGTAGGCTCCTTTAATGGAGGGATGAATGTACATGAAAGGAGAAAAATTTCCACCGAATAATTTCTTCCAGAAGCTTCCAGATTCAACCAGCTGGGCTTCCAAATTTTACTTTCACCTTCACTTTACCTTTTATAGGAATTCACACCTTTAATGAAAAAAAGTGCGGCCGGTTCCGCATGTTCTAAAATAAACAGATGCGGCACCATAGGTAATACTAAGAGAAAGTGTAGTACAAGTATTTTTATGACTTTTATAAGCTTTTCTCTCAATTTCAAGGCTTGGTTTTAGGAACTTGATGTTTGTAGACTTCTAAGGGAGTATTGTATGAGTAATTATGAACCCATACAGACAGTAAAAAATCATGGTGATAATTTTAGTGTAACAAACTTGTGAACATTCTGAAGAAGAGGACGTCAAGAAGGAGTTCAAAGAAATGCAAAGGATGGTGAAAGTTAGGTATGAAGCTTTTATGGCAAAGGAAAATGGAGAAGGTTCAAAACACCCTCATAGAGAATAATCTTCAAATAGTAAAAATGAGGAAGAGAGGAGCTCAAAATCTAGTAGAGGAAAACCACCTCCCTCTCCAAATCATCATCATCATCATCCTCATCTGCATCTTCATCTTCCACATCCACTACAAAAACTCATACCCATACTCATTCCAACATCCCAGAAGGTAAGACTATGTTACTAAAGTTGGACATCAAATTTGAACTTCCTACATACAATGGAGAAGCTAATTATGAAAGACTAGACAATTGGATTCATCAATTGGAAGTTTATTGTAGGATTAAGAATCTACAAGAAGACGATATCAAAATCCAATTGGCTTCATTAAGGCTAGAAGGAGCAACACTAGTTTGGTGGGAGGCAAAGACAGAAGAGGAAATGTGAATCCATGGTAAGATTTCCATTTCTTGGGTCAAATTCATTTCTTCCATTAAAAGACAATTTTATCCATTAGCCTATATGCAGAAAGCAGTGATGAGTTGGAAAAAATTTAGACAGTTCAAAGGTCAAAGTGTCCAATAGTATACACGAGTTTAGGAAAAGGGCTTTATTACTTGGAGTAGACTTAAACTCACAAGATACACTCTTGAAGTATATATGAGGTCTACATTCCTACTTAAGACACATTATTCTCATGTTTAACCCAAATAACTTAGATGAAGTATGTGTGCAAGCCATGCATATTGAAGAAAGGGGTAAAAAAATTTATGAAGAGGGTAGTAAGAAGATCCATTCAAGGGTAAGGGAAAAGAGAAAGAAGGAAAATTGAAGGGAAAGAAGAATTCAAGTGTTAACAAAGAAGGGGAGAAAATTTTATGCAAACATTGTTCTAAAGAGGGGCATGATGAAGCATGTTGTACCTTAAGAGACAATCCCTTGGCTATATTAAGGAATCAGTGCTTAAGACATTTTCACATGTATGTCACAGAATTTTAATATCAAAGGTCTCTACTTAATCACCTCCAGATGTTATGTTATTAAACCCTCAAGAATCAAATGCAATAAACACTTTGCAATGCCATTATTTGCTAATATTAAATGGAATGATGAGAAGAATATGAAGGGAAGAAGTCTAAACTGATATGCTAATAAATAGTATCTATCACTTTAAACTTCAAAAGAATTATATGATAGAATATTAGTTAAAATGAAGGAGCACCCATTAAGGATTTTAACTCTTGTTCACATATGTAAAAAGAGACATGCAGCTTCATTACTTCATTTTATTCAAGAATAGAAAATACACAATGTAGACTGGAAAACATATCAATATCAACAAATGCCAGAAGCTTTCTTTTCATTCATTAATCATTTGAAAACTGAGTACAAAATTTGCAGTCTGAAGGTCCAAAAATCAAAACCTTTCTCTTTCTTGTTTATCTCTTTAAATACAATAGAAATAAGTTTGTAACTATTGGAACTAATCCTAACTGCTTCAACTACTTGGGACTTTGTCAACTATCTATTATATGTCATCAAAAATGTCTTATTGAAATTAAATTATCTTTAAAAGAGGAAAATAACATAAACATAAATCCTAATATATTTGTTGAATGTGAACTGATGATGTTGTTGCTGCATTTCCTTAACTGGTTGGTTTATCTTTCTTTGAAGTCGAGCGATCCTTTGGTAGATCTATCATCCAGACTCTACATTTCTTCCATATTTCAATTTTTGTGTTAAGTGAATGAACCAGATTATGATATTCCAATCTAAAGGCAGTGATTTTGTTGAATGATGGCTTCTCTGTAAATAAAGTCTTCACTAACCACAGCAGTTGAAAATGTCTTTGAAGGAAATTGATCATTGTTGCTCCTTTAAGAATCTATTTCTTTTCATGATTATTGTCTACCTTGCTTTTTGCCAACACCAATAAGGGTTCATAAGAATCCCATGATAAAAGACTACCTCCAAGACCCCAACATGATGGCAACCCTGCTCTTGCTATTTTGTCAAATAAATTATCAAACTGGCTCACTGCATCCTTTAGCTCAATCAACTTCTTCTCTGTAGACTTCTTGAAATCATTTTTGACAATCATCTTATTAATTGCCACAACATATAAAATCATATCTTTAATCTCATTGTCTTCCAGCTCTTGATCAGTTTTGGAATCAATGAAATCAATGAATTTTCTTGCCCAAATCGCCCTGTTAATTTTCTTTTGCTTGTCTTCCATGACTTGTTCTTCAAAATATCTGATAATACTTCTTGCCTCTGCTACAACAGTCAGAAAACCCTAAATTTCATTCATTTCTGCAATGATACAATTCTGGATGATATCCTTAGCCTGTGTTAGGGATATATTTCCCTTCGATTTTTCCTTGAGACTTTTAATCTCAGCATCAGCATTCTAACAATATGTTCTGTATTTACTGACCTCCCCCTCCTTAGCTTGTATGACATTTGTTGTTATCTCCAAATCATCTTGTGCCTTTTTGCGATCCCTCTCAGCCATCTTCAATTTAGTAGTCAATTGAGATATTTGTGCTACTGGATCTTCATTACTAGATGGAAAAACAAAAGTACAAGTATGAGATTCAATGTGATTCTGCAATGTAATGCAGTTTGCTTTAATTTATTGATTTCTTCTTCCTTTTGCAAGAGCTGCTAAAGAAGTTTCTCTTTCTCATTTTCTACTTCAACAACCTCTGCTGCCATGGAGTGCTCTCCTGTAGGCAATTTCAATTTCTTCTTCAGCACAGATATTTATGATTCAGCACTTTGCAGAAGCTTCTATACAACAGACCTATCATTGGGATCTACCCCAATATTCACAATAATATTTTTGAGTTCTTTGTTCTAGATTGTTAAAGCCCTGGAATTTGCTTTCTCTAACTTCAATTGCTTGGTAACTTTTCCAAGCATGTTTTCAGCCTTGAGTGCCATTGCATTGGTTTTGGTGAAGTCATTCACAATCAGCTGACATGTTTGAATATGTAGATTCACTTTGTCAAGAAATGGAATTTTCTTTACATCTACAGTTAGAATTACAGTATTAAAATTATTGGATGAACCAATAGACATATCAGACGGATGTGATAGGGCAATCTTAAATTGATCATTTTCAAGATCCATTGCAGTTAGTAGACTTGTTTTCTCTTGGGTTATCTAGTACTTAGCTTGAGCCTCCATGCTTGCCTTCATTTTCGGATTTCTTTCTGCAATCTGAGCAAACATTTGTTTAATTAAGGGCACTTGTTCCTGAGTGCTTTCATGCCTTCTTGGTGAAGTAGGGATATTTTTCTCATCTCCTAATTGCAGTGAGAAACTAGGTTGAGCATCTACAGAATCCTCACTGAGCTTCGTCCTCTTTTTAGTCCTCTATTCTTCATCCTCTGAATCAACCACTTCTTCTTTACCTCTCTTATTTGACTTCTCTGATATGATAGGATTTTGTACATTTGACCTCACAGAACCTGCAAAACCCTTATTTTCCATCTTTTCTACATCAGGTCTGCTTTCATGAATGAATGTTGAATACCAATTTTCAATTCTCCTATTAGAAATCACACTATGTGGGTCATAAGACCACTTCTCTCCTAAAAATAAGTGCATCTCATCTAACATATTAGTGACTTCATCAATTTCCTGTTTCATATTAACTATAAAAGGAACAACATTCATTGGAAATTTAAACATATGACCTTTATTCATAGGCACAAAATGGATTTGATCAACTTTTAAACTTTTCTTAATGAATTCCAAAGCAAATAATCTCATGAGCACAAATGCTGGAAGCCTATAAGGTTCCACACCAGCTCCATAGTGTCTAATTTCAGAATAATCTTCAAAGACATACCAATAACCAAACTTACAATTTGTCCCCAGCTGCAAGAACTCTTGAGCCTTTGGCAAGAAGCATGGGGGAGAAATTCCATTCAAAATTATATATGCAGTAGACATAAAATGACTTGCAAAGTCAAACAAACCTTCCTCATTTTGTTCTTTCCTTACTATGTCTGTAAAAAATACCACTGACTACCTCTTCTTACTCATATCCATTATATTTAACCCCATATGCATGAATTCTTCTACATTTTGATATAAAAACAAATAAATAACAAGAGAGGGAAACCTGAATGAACCCGTCAGTGGTAAACTCATAAGCTGAGAATTGACAGCTTCTTGCCAATAAGAAAGGATATCCAACACTACTCCTGGCTTCATCATCAAGGTGAACATTCCCAGAACTGATTTATCTATTGTACCGTCGTCGTCTTTTCCAAATATCTTTGAAATGCACCTCAGCACAAGTCTGACTTCTACATCAAAAACCTCCATAGAGAATTCTTTACTATCAGGTGCAAAATGATTTGTATCTGGCTTCAAAAAAAAGATGAATTGGTTGAAATCTTGACCTTCATGTATATCATAATGCGCCATTAATGAATCATCAGTGAATTGGACATATGACTCTGACTCAGGGTAACACAGATCTTGACGAATTAGTTGGGCTGAGACTTGGAGAACATATTCTCCTTGACAATTCATTACAAAACACTTTCTTGGGTACATGACAGATGCTAGCCAATACACAAATTTGGGAAAAAGTTGTGTTCTTGGAATGCGTGCATACAATACACCAATTTTAACCATGGCGGTGTAAATTGGAGAAGCTTTATCATCTAAATAGACCTGTTGATAAAATGAAATGTGGTCTACAGAACAGACAGTATCTTGGATGTCCCTCTCAATGTCCATGAGAGGGATGTGACTAGAAGAACCTAAAAGGGATGGATTCTTGGCCATAATTTAGCCTGGGGTGGCAGATAATCGACAAGTTGGCGGACAGCAGGGAAAGAGACAGCGCAGGCAAAACCTAAGATACAAACTAACAATAATAACCTTATAGAAATGAGAATCCATCTTAAATAGATGGTGCGGGCTTAAGAATTAAACGCTGAAAAGACACGACAAAAGACCATTAGAAATACCCCGACATGGACGATAGCTATCACCAACTGGTTGTTTACGTCACTGCGGGAGGTCTCAAGGTACGGAGAGCTCGTCAGGTTCATACCCCGAAGTGAATCTCGACCGTTGATCTAGATCGACTCCACAGTCAACAGGGTCAACTGCAGAGGCACCCTCCTCGTTAACCTGTGCGCTGAAATTGCCCTCGGGTTGACACTTTTATTCCCTGTGAATGAAACAAACTCAAAAGATTGTTCTTCTAACTTTGGTTCTTGGAAATGAATAGGTGGGGACAAGGATTCTTGTTCCGAGAAAATGATTTTTCGAGAAATATCCTTGGATTAAAGGGTATGGGAACTACTGCCTGGTCCAGGCATTGTAGCATCAGGTGTAGAAAGCGTTCTTGATTTTTGGCCTTTTTAGAAACCAGCTTTTCAGGATCTAAAATAATAGGAGCTTTCTGCTAAGAGGTCTATGACCTCGTATGTGGCCTTTTATATGCCAGAATTATGAAATAAAGACACAGCCCGATAGTTCCTCCTCTCTGAACAACCAAAGGAAATATGAATAAAACCCAGGGAAAGAACTTTGCTACTTCGTCCCCGGCAACAACGCCAAAACATGTTGTACCTTAAGAGACAATCCCTTGGTTGTATTAAGGAATCAGTGCTTAAGAAAATTTCATATGTATGTCACAGAATTTTAATATCAAAGGTCTCTGTTTAATCACCTTCAGATGTTCTGTTATTAAACCCTCAAAAATCAAATGCAATAAACACTTTGCAATGCCATTATTTGTTGATATTAAATGGAATGATGAGAAGAATATGAAGGGAAGAATTCTAAATTGATATGCTGCTAAATAGTATTTATCACTTTAAACTTCAGAATAATTATATGACAGAAGATTATTTAAAATGAAGGAGCGCCCATTAAGGATTTTAACTCTTGTTCACATATGTAAAAGGAGACCTACAGCTTCACTAATTCATTTTATTCAAGAACAGAAAATACACAATGTAGACTGGAAAATGTATCAATAGCAAAAAATGCCAGAAACTTGCTTTTCATTCATTAATCATTTGGAAACTGAGTACAAAATTTGCAGTCTAAAGGTCCAAAACTTAGAACCTTTCTCTTTCTTTTTTATCTCTTTAAATACAATAGAAAGCATTTTTTAACTACTGGAACTAATCCTAACTGCTTCAACTACTTAGGACTTCGTCAACTATCTATTACATGTCATCAAAAATGTCTTATTACAATTACATTCTCTTTAAAAGAGGAAAATAACATGAAACATATTGTTGAACACCTAATCCTCTATGGGTAGGTGTGGAAGGCGAAGAGTCACAAAGGAGTCCAAGTGACCTTGGAAGATGAATCCAAGGGTCACCTCATTGTATTATAAATGTACATCATATCAATGGTAAAATTCAGCGAATGCTTATCTTCCTATTTGTGTTTTTAGTTTCTCCATACACCATGTGTGTGTTTAACATGGTATAGGAGTTGTAGGTGATTTCCTACTTAAGTGTGAGCCGTTTGTGTTTTGTGGCCTCTGTAGAGTTTGAGCTTTTCTCTCAAACCACACTTTACAGTACTATTTTATTCCTGTAAGTGTTTCAATTTTCTGTTGGAGCCTAGTTTTGTGTTTGTGAGGCTTGTCAATAACGTCTCTTCTCACGTTCCATCCTGGCTACCAAACACACCTGACAGTTTATAATTTTTTTACAGTGAAACGTTTGGTATCGGTCTCCTTCCGTCATTGGTAATCGATATCCTTCCCTTGTATGTGTATTATAAGATCACGTTCATTTTTATCAATGACCTGAATATCCTCAAGTATGTTATTCCTCAGCCCTGTCTGCAGTGATTCCTCTGAGATGTTAGAATTGTGTTTTGTATAACCTCTAGCAAAGATAATTTTGCCTTGACATAACGTTCCTTTGTGGCAATTATTTATTTCTAGACATGGCCCTGCTCTATCCCTATCTCAACCTCACCTCGATCTACAATATTTTGGACCTGCCATTGATGGGTTTAAAAAAACTTCTTTGAAAATAAAACATTCTCTTATATACTCCTTGAGCCCCTTCCTGATCCATCTCCAACTTGTAATGTTATCCAGTGGTGCTTGAAATTCCTTGCAGTATTTTTTACACTAAAGTTGGAATCGCATTTCTGGTATGCGATCCAACCAGCACCACAACGCCTTCGTCTGCCATTGCTACCACACAACCCCTCGGTTGATGGATGCCCTTGAGAATCAACCGTAATGCTTGAAATTTCTCTTTTAGGTGCATTATTTCTTTGCTTCCCATCTTAGTATATATTTTTTCCTTAGTTTCCTGTTGTAATGTTTTATTCTTATCAATAAGCAGAGCCTTCAACTTCTGTGATTCTTCTAAAACAGCTGCATGAGATAGGGCAATAGCCACTTGTTCTGCCACATCTTTGACAATATATAATTCTTGAGAACTCCACTTCCTTTAATCTTCACAAGGCACCCTTATTTCTGCCACAGGCCCAGCTAATGACCAGTGGTGATTTCTCTCCTTCCCAAGGCAGAATCAACACTTAAAAGGATTGCATCCTCGTTGTGCATAATCACTTTCATGTCTAGGTTCGTAGTGGGAACAGTTAATGGTACTTTCAAATGTCGTCGTTTGAGCTCATGGGATACCTCCATGGTAGTGTCATCTACCAGTGGCATCCATATAGTGTAGTTTGAGCACTGAGGACCGGTGGAAGTGAGGAAGGATAATGAATATTTTAACATTGAGCAAAGCAACGTCAAACCGGTAACTTCCTGTTGAAGCCCCGAAAATCGGGTCTACAACAAGGGGGATACCCACCCGGTTCAGACCTTGGTTAGCAGCTCCTTTTCCGTTTGGTGTAGTGGGTCCGACTGGGGATAATGGGACCAGTTTCCCAATATGTGTCTGTGTGTTGAAAATAGATATTTCTTCTCTAAAAAGGTTCCCAAGTGAAATGTTTTTATTCTATTTCTAATCTAATCATATGCAAGTTGTATTCTAATTTAAACAGAAATATCTAATTCTAACTAAACACGAGATGTAATCTTGTTTATGCGATCTAAAATAATTTTGAATAACAACTGATAATAAAGATTATTCAACTGTTATAAGAAAAGAATTCAATAAAGATAAACTATTTCATATAAAAAGTTAGATGAAACAGTTATGAAAAACATATCGCATAATAAGCTATTCATACACTAAGCATAAATAAATAGTTATCACCGTACAAAAGTGCCAAATGATAACTTAAGCATTCAAAATCATATGCAAATTGTATTCTAATCTAAACAGAAATATCTAATTCTAAACTAAACCCGGGATGTAATCTTGTTTATGCGATCTAAAATAATTTCGAATAACAACCGATAATAAAGATTATTCAACTGTTATAAGAAAAGAATTCAATAAAGATAAACCATTTCATATAAAAAGTTAGATGAAACAGTTATGAGAAACATATTGCATAATAAGCTATTCATACACTAAGCATAAATAAATAGCTATCACCGTACAGAAGTTCCAAATGATAACTTAAGAATTCAAGCATTAATAAATAAACAACTGAACATAAATATCACTTTTAACACAGAAGCAGAAATAGTTAAGAGATAAAAGTACCATTTATAACTGGTTCTACTCATGAGCTAGAAGTAATAATGACTTATATCTTCTTAATCCAACATCTAATAAGAGTACAGAAATGCAACATCAGTAGCAGATATTAAACACAGATATCAATAAATCTCGTTCCATTCATTCATCAAAACCTCCTCCGAGGGTGCAAAAGTGCATGTTCTGAGGAAAATTTTTTGACAAATTTCAGGACCCTTCTCTAAATGCATGAGAAGGGTTTAAATACTACTAACTAAAACTAATTATAGCTTATTACAAAAATTTAGGATTCGGTTTAAATGACCGTCCTTTTTCTGGGCAAAAAATAAAGTAAAACTAAAACTAAATCTAAAATTAAAAACTATCAACTAACTACTTATGAATCTGATCTTTTAATTTGCAAGCATCCAGCATTGATTTGAGAAGAGGAGGTTGGCCGACTTCAGATTTTAATTGTCCCGAAAAAACGAAATCGGCAAGTGTTGGTGCGATCTTCTCAGCAGAATTAATGATGCAATTAAGAGCACTGTATTGACTGTGTGGTTTTACCAGATATGTCCAGTAAGAATCCCAATTTAACTTTGTCAATCCTGCAATTAATTTTTCCTTTTCCTCAGTTTTCTGTTTCCACTCTGTTTGCAATTGTTGGGCTTGTGGTAGGTATCCTGGAATAGTTTATGAAATCAAATTAACTTTGTGCAAATTTTCATTTACACAATCAGTAATGTCGCTTGCTGTTGTAGCTACTTCCTCTGCTGCTTTTTCTACTTCTCTGATCTGTGCATCCCAATTATTGAAGAGCATTTCTTTATGACCGTCATTGATAATTGGTGCTCCTGCTCTTTTTCCTTCCTCTGTCTTTTGCCATGCCAAATAATTAGTAACTCTTTCATTAGTTAAATCATAATCGTGTCGTAATTCTACGACATTATTAGTGATTTTATCACTTTCTTGACAAAAAGAGTTCCATTGTGAGATTTTCTGGCATAATATATCTTGTTGTTGCAGAAGTTGATTATTCAAAGAAATAGATTCTGAGATAAACTCTGTAAGCTTGGGGTCGTCTTTATGCATCTCTTGCATAATCTGTATTTGTTTCTCTTTTCGGACAAGCTTTTCTGATATCCGATCTACATTTGCTGAAACTCTTGCTGTAACTTTTAAAATTGTATCTCTGCTTCACTGTTAGCATGTGCTTGTTGCAATTGTTGTTATAGAACTTGTATTTGATCCTCTTTTTCATTTAATAATAGTCGTACCTCAGATTCTTTGTCAATAGTTGCGGAGGCATAAGCTCCTGTAATCTGAGATATTTTAGTAAGATTTTCAGTGGGATCCGTAGTAGGATCTTTCCATAAAACATCCAATTGTTCTGCATCAGTAGAGAGCACACTTTCTAATTTTCTCTTCTTTCTTTGTGGGCTATAGAATATATATAGAGGAGTAATTTCCTCTATTTTAAATACAAGCTTAGAGGAAGGAGTAATGGGTGTATGTTCTTTTTCTGTGACATTGCCACTTATTTCTGTAATCAAACCTTTTGTTGTCTGTACAGGTGTTTGTATATTCTGTCCTTCAACATTAATCAAATCATTAAATGTTGCCCATTCTTTATCTAACTGAGTGCTGATGGATGGTTGCTGTACATTAAGAGGTGGAAGATTCAACTGTGGAGTGATTGACGTCTGTTGTTGTGAAATTTCTTTTGATTGAGCTGTATCCTTCACTGAACCTTCACTTTTATCATTATCAGATTTTTTAAAACGTTCAGAAGTTTCTTTGCCAGAATTTGACTTATACCTTTCTGTATCTGAGTTGCCATTGATACTGACACTAGGAGTTGGTTCCTTTGTGGGTTCCAAGCACAGATTATCCAAAGGAATAGTGGTTAATCTTCTTTCTCTGTATACTTTAAACTCTTGAAATTATTCTAGGGAGAACCGTATTTGAGCTAAATGCAAAATTTCTTTAAATGAACATTTTTCTTGAAACATATCATCAAAAAGATCTTCTTCTCCAGAAAATACTCTCACTTTGACTACAGTGGTGAAATCCTTGACAATACCATATGGATCAAATAGCCTTCTCGGAAACTTAAACAATTTTAAACATGTAACATTGTTTACTTCCTTAAACGTGTGACCAACATCAAATAATGAAAATGCTCCGCTGGACATAGGAAATTGTGGCCAGATGGCTTTATTTTTATCCTTTAATTCTTTTTCCAAACCTCTGTATCCACAGGTTTGATATGCAATTTCCCGAGCTATAAGTTTATCCGGAACATATAAGGGCAAAACATGAGGATAAGCAAAGCTTCCAAAAACCCGCACATAAGTAAACAATTCTTCTCCAAACCATCTTGCGACAGAGAGAATGTCTACTTCTGCTTCAGGGGATAACCTTGGAGCATCCTTATTATACAACACTCTATAGAGTGGCAACATTATGCCATGGAAAATCTTGTAAAAATGAAGAATGAATTTTCCCACAATTCTTTGTGATAAACATGAATGGGTAGGGGATCCTGAATTGTCCATTGCCAACCCATTAAAGGGAACTTAGAAACAAATCAAATTGAATCCATAACATAGGCATATAGATAAAAAGGAGGATAAATCCTCTGAGAGACAGTCCGTTTAGATCGGTAATTGAAAATAGCCGTGGCTAAATTATCAAACAATATTTTAGCCCAGTCCACAATGGTAGCGTTAACAACAACATTCAATAAGGGAAGCCATTTAGGAAAAACTTATTAATTTCAGGCTTTCCAAAAATCCTACATAGCATAGCAGCAGCAAAACAATATGGAGAAGTGAGTGAGCCAGTACTGTACATACCGTGTTTATCTTTCTTCAATGGTTTATCTCTTCTGGACCATTCCTTGGTGTATTCCGCCAAATTTACATTTTCCTTGCCAAATTTCTCCATAAATTGTTTGTTGTAAGTTGCCTGAGGCTCCGACAAATGATACATAAGCCTCAAATATTCTGGAGTGAATGACCCGATGAGCTCTTGACCTTGAATTTTGAACTTTTTGTCCGTGATATCAGTGCTATCCAACACCCATTTTACCATGTCTGTATATGGAATAATTCTTGGTCTTGTTGCTACCCGGTGTAAAAATGAACAAGCCAGCTCTATAAGAGATGCTTCAGAAGAATTACTTGAGCCTGCAGTAGCCGCAACATCCATTACCCTTGGGTTCTCTTCTTCAAGCAAATTAAACATACCCTCCCAAGTGGTGAAACCAGCATCCTTGTTGTAAGCAGTGTCTGCGTACAAGGATGTCATCTCTTTACTTTCAAAACTCGGAGCTTTCTCTTTCTTTCCCATAATAATCTGAATATTGCTTTGTATAGTCTCCTATTCTTCGCGCCTACGGTTTTACGAATTAGGTGAGAATAATGATATGAGAAAGGTGACGGGATAGTTTTAAATGCTGAAGGCGTATGAAATATATTATTTTAACGTGAAATAACCTTTCAATCAAAACAAAATCCTTTTCATTAATAATTGACAATCCATTCATTAATTTGACATCAAAGCGCATAACGGATATCGATTTATGGAAATATTTTCTTCGTACAACTAGCTTTAAGAATGTGTGATCCTGCGATCTGCGATTTGCTTTGCAATATCGCAAAATCGCAATATCGCAATATCGCAAATCGCAATATCACAAAATCCGCATCATCACAATATCCCAAATCGCAATTTTCACAAATCGCAAAATCGTAACATCGCGAAATCGCAATATCGCAAAATATATCATGTGAAAAATATCCGTTAATATATTTTCTGCGATATGCGATTTGCGATAAATATTAATGCATAGTTTTTGAATCGCGCTATCGCAATTTAGAAGATTCTGTTTTGCAAAAATATATATTCTACTTTTTTGCGATGAATGCGATATTTCTTCAAAGAAAGATTATAATCTATCATAAACTTAAGTTTATTTAAAGATTTTCCAAAGAATTTTCTTAAGTTAATGATAGTAAGTTTTATTGAAAATGAAAACAAACATCAATTAATTTTTTGGATTTTTTAAACTAAGGGTCCCCACTTATTTAGTAATATTACTAATACTAAATAAGGAGGGGGTTGTTGCTGGCCACAACAATTGGCGATTCACTTGGAAGAACCAGTTATCTCTGCTTTTCTTTTGGATTTTCTAAACTTTTCAAAACAGAAAATTTTCCAGAAAATCAACCTTTATTATAAAAAGACAAAGTACATTATGTTTTAATCTATAAATGATATTTCATTTCTTCTATGTTCAACTTTGACTATTCACTTCCTCAAGCTAGTCCTTGTATCTACATCAGTCATTACTTGGTTTAAAAAGATAAAAACAAAAGGCTTCTTTGTAAAACATTTTTTTAAATATGCTAATTTGTCGTAGGTAGAGCCACTGCTGCCAGCAAGAGTCTATAGCCTCGATAGGGTTACCTATTATACAGCAATGATCCTGTGTCCCACTTGGAGAAATACACAATTTTCAAAGAGAAATCCATATTCACACTTATTAATTTTTATTTTATTTTTTACCCTTAAAGAACAATGTCTTGGTTTGGTAGCCAATTTATGACAGTGTCATTCACTTGATTTATAACTTTGTTGAACAAGCTGGCTCGTGATGAGACCCCTTGCCTTTTGATTGCAGTAATCTTGAGTCATTGCCCTGTTGTGGTATGCAGTATTGGCAAAGTCAGCAAGCTATAATATCTATGATCATGATAAGTTGGCTCGTGATGAGACCTCTTACTCTTTAAGTTAAAAGTGTATCATTGGATTATTCCCTGAACATTGTAATTTTCTAGGTGGGGAGGAAATCATTGTTTCCTTAAGATAGTTCTGGACGACAATGATAGAGTTTTTTGAAGAGAAATTTTCTACAGAGAATCTTCATTTTGTTATAGATACCTTTCATTGAACTGATATAAAACATCTTCCTGCTAGAAGTTGCTTTTCATCAAAATTTTCAAAGTTGAAACTAGTATCATTTCTAGACTAAAGCTTTTAACTGTATCTTTGAATAATAATGATCAATATTCTAAAAAGAATTCTATTTATATAAGTGAAGAAATAAAATCTAAAACAGAGAATTTGTATCTTTTTCATGAATTCCAAATGTAACCGTTAACAACTGGTTTTATTAAAAATAAAGAAAACTAATATACAAAATAGAAGAATAATCTCCTATGGAAAATATTTTTTGAGGATCTATCCATTAACAGGTAAAGACTCTCTTTTTCCTGTTAAATCTTGTAACATAAAAGTAGATGGACCTAAGATCTCTGCAATTTGGAAAGGACCAAGCCACATTCGTTGAAATTTTGTATGTTTTCCTTTTTCTTCATGAGCCTTGTCCCATTTTAAAACTAGATCTCCTATCTGAAAATCCTTTCTGGTTATCATGTTTGAATCAAAAGAAGCTTTAACTAATGCTTGATGATGAGCATGAGTTACTTTGGCTTTTTCTCGTTGTTCTTCTAGCTTAATTATTTCCATTTGCCTTAATTGTAAAGAAGAAGTTGGTACTTCATCAATATATTGGACTAAGGCTAGAGAAGGAATCGCTAGATGAGTTGGAAGAACCACTTCTCTCCCATAAACTAAATTAAAGGGAGAAGTGCCAATAGAAGCCTTCTGTGTTATTCGATCTGCCCATAAAGCATATATTAAAGATTTATGCCAATTTTTATGATTTTGATCAATGGTTCGCTTAATGATTCTGATTAAGTTTTTATTTGTTGATTCAGCTAACCCATTTCCCTGTGGATAATAATTGGCAGAATATTTAAGTTTAAAACCTCTCTTGAGTGCAAATTCAGTCATAGCATTACCAGAAAAATATGATGCATTATCAAACATTAAAGCAGAAGGTAAACCAAACCTGGTGATTATGCACTGATCTATGAACTCGATGATGTGTTCGGCATTAGCAGTCTTGAGAGGGACTGCTTCTACCCATTTTGTAAAATAATCAATTGTTGTAATGATATACCTATGTTGTTTAGAAGAGTGAGGAACGATCTCACCTATTATGTCTAATCCCCATTGATCAAAAGGCTGCTCAATGTTGACTGGTTGTAATGGAAATGATGGTTTCTTTTATCTTCCAGCTATAGTTTGACAAATTTGACATTTCCTTGTGTAGCTATGTGAATCTTTGAATAATGTGGGCTAGTAATAGCCTGCACAAAGGATTTTATGTGCCATTGCATCTCCAGCATAATGTCCACCTGCTAGCCCATCATGAAGTTCCTGCAAGACTTTATCAGCTTCAGATTTCTCCAGACATCTAAGAAGAACAGAATCATAATTCATTCTAAAAAGAACATCATTCACAAGCTGATATTGTTTAGCCTTCAACCTTAGAGCTCTTTTCTTGGTGTAATCGAGATTTGGAGGAGCATATCCATTCTTCAGATAAAATATGATATCAGCATATAATGATTCAACATCGTTTAGGCTTACCTCATATGTTTGTATTTCTTCAGATGGTTTTTCAGAGATAAGCGATGCTCCAGCTAGTATTTTGCAAAAACCCTAACCTCTTACAATACTTGCTGGTTTGATTTCAACATCATATTCTTGTAAGGCAGTGATCCAATTGGCTCTTTTCTCACCCACATCTTTTTGGACTAAAAGATTTCTTACCGCTAACGGTACTATGATTTTTCTATGGGTTTTAAGTAAAAAGGGTCTGAAATATTTAACTTCTTTGAAAACAGCATCAGCTTGTTTCTCTACATCTGAATAATTCAATTCAGCTCCTTGTAAATTTGAACTGAAAAAAGCAATTGGGGCTTCTGCTTTGTCTTGATTTGCTTGAGTGAGTATTGCAGCATAAGATTTATCAGAGGAAAATGTGTACAAAATAAAAGGATCGGAAAAATTTGGAGTTGATAA
>JAXQQM020062374.1:0-50259 GCA_034641835.2 Pinus albicaulis | reverse complement strand
TCCTTATTTGGCCACGTTATCCCTCACTGGGTTCTTATTGGTTTGCCTGTTTGGTTGTTTTCAACCTACAGCCAGTATCCAAGTGTTCGATTCACCGTACCATCACTCTCATACAGCTTAACGCCATGTTGATTCTAAGGTGGACCTCTCCTTCTTTCTTGTTTCTTCATCCTTCTCTTCCACTTATCCTAGTGATAATGAAAGTTTCGATTCTAGTACCCGGTGGCTAAGAAGAAGAAAGAGGTCAACATCTTCCACTTATCTTGTTACAGTAGTTTCACCATCACGAACTAGTTGTTGTTTCCTTTATACTTGTTCCTCCGGGAGGGAGTCACCTTTCAGCTCTTTACCGACTCTCTAAAACTAAAAAGATTGACAAGACGCTTGTCGTTTTGAACTCGTTAAATTGGCTGTGAAATGATATCTACCCATTATATGTTTACCCATTTTTCGGGCTGGGATAGATTAATTATGAAAAGGAATACCTTAGCCTATCGCGACTAAGAGGTTCTCTCAGACACAATTTTCTACCTTTTCGGATTTGTGGGACTACCTACGAAAAGGGCCTTGCTGGAGTTTTCCTTTTCGCCTTCTTTTCAAACTCTCTAAACATGAAAAGATGTTGAGTTCTTCCTTTGTTAGACTCATTAAAACTGATGACATCGGACTCCATCGTTATGATGTTACTCGAGTTCCTCCTTCCTAGGGCTCGTAAAATGTACTAGGTTGGATTTTTCCGAAGGACAAACTTACATCGCAAGCACATGCTATCCCCTTCAAGCTTGTTTTCAAAAATAATTGGGGTACTCGCCAGAAATGGTGGGGGAAAATGGAACCAGATTTTAGTTGTGTTGGCAGTATGTCGCTCTTGAACATGGCACTTCTCTACATTTGTGTTGGGTTGGGGACATCTCATCTCATTATTTGTTTGCCTCCATGGGTTTGGGTAATCTCTTTTGACCACTCATCTGCTCTTTTCTGCGTCACCATGACATCAGATCCCTTGATGTCAAATACTTCCAAATCCAGTGTCATGTCGCCGATATGTTTAAGAGAAGTTTACCTCTTAAGTTTTCAACCTCCCTCTGATTCTCTGTTGGTCTTGATTCACAAAACATCATATTCCTGCGTACGTGTCAATGATGTGGGAATCATTATAGTCCCTTGATCAAGGTCACTTCTGCTCGACTTGACTCATTATCCGGAAGTGATCTAGGCTCCTTAGGCCTGTGGAGCTGCATGCCTCAATGGCGGGGTTCTCGCCTTCGACCTTAGGTTTTCATTATTGGCCTTCGATCGAATGATTCTGCGGGTGTTCGACGCCAGCTCACTGTTCACATTCCATGGATTGTACCTATAATACATTGAGGGCCATCCTCATTATTGGTGGTTTCTCTCGCGTCTGTTAACGAATTTCATTATTGGCTGGTAATAAGACGATGTTCTTGCTTGTTCGACTTCAGCTCAATTATTCACATGCTCGGACTTGTACTCTGTTTGGGTCGAGATGGAGCACAAGACCCAGGATCTTTCCTGATAAAATTCAGGCTGTGGATTCTTTGTGGATTATCATGATTGGTTACATGAATCATTTGATTGGATGGCTGCGACCATACCTGAGTCTACTTGTTGATCCTTCTTTGCTGGATGACTGCGTCCATACCTTGGATCCCGGTTATTGTACCCTCTATTATGGATGGTTTCGCCCATACCACATATCATGTATCAGAGATATCAGTTGTATTTGTATTTTCAGGTCTTCCAACGGTAATGTTTTCAGTTGGGCGCGTTCTCATAAAGCATTTCACCCCTCCCTCTCTCTCAGACCTCATGCTTTAGGGGTTATCTGTTACACAACATTTTGTCACCGTCCCTGCAATCCCTCATCCCAAATATTGGAGGACAATTCCCGTGACCTGTGAATAGTAAAATGTCCTGAAAACACCTTCATGGCATCCTCTTGCATAAGGACAAAAATTCTCCTGAAGAACATTTCCTCTGAAAACCCTAAAAACAGATGTTTTAGCCTTAGCGTAACTAGCCAGTTCATCCCTCACACCAATGGGGGAAATCCACACTAGAGGGCGCACCAAATGGTGCTTTGTCCCTATGTTTCACTCATGCCAAGCTTATTAAGGGATGTTTTTTAAAAATAAATGGCGGAAGTTTGATTCTAACAAACTCCAGAATGAATCATCAAAAGGAGTTGAGTGGTTTGGCTTCGGATCTCCATGTATAGGAAGTGGTTTTCCACCTCTCATGGAACCTTCCTAAGAGATAGGACCTATCCCATGATTATAGGGATCCCAACTTCCTTTCCTCCATCTATAAAAGCTTGCCCTCTCCATTAGCAAGCTAGCTGAACTTGTAGGAAGGAAACTATAGCTGGGAAACTATTGAGAGCCAAGTCGAAGAGAATCCTATAAGAGAGAGATCTTCGTCTAGATTCCCGACAGACTTTGTTGAGACACGCTCCATTGCAAGCCCCGCCGAAGGAATATCATAGGGTCAGAGCATTTGGTTGTAATCTCCCTTTTGTCATTTATAATATAAGCGACTTTGATTTTGGTTCCATTCATGTGTTCATTTCTTTACGTAATGCAATGAATTATATCCTCTTTGACTGATATATAGTTACATGCTTTAGATTTTACGTTATATGTCGTTGTTTCCTTGCATGTGTACAGGTGCTTGGACGTGTCGAACAGAAGGATTGTGATCTGTCAAGCGAGGGACAGAAAACATCATCTTTTCTCCAACAACAACTACATGGGATTTGAGGTAGGCTACTCATCGCGATCTTTGTCTTTTTGTAACTAGGAACCAATGTCATTGCGTGACTTGATTGTCGCTAGACCCGATCTGGGCTAGTAGGATTGCCTGCGTTTGCAGAGGATTTACCTTCTCAACACACCCCAATATAGATATAACTGAATTATTATCAGTTCCCAAGATTTCAACCTTTTCTGAATGAAAAATGACTAGACATTCCCAGAGTGAAGGCTGCAGGGTAGAGCTGAACCAGGAAGCATGCTACTAGAGAAATAACGTTGATTAACTCTCAACATGAGGAAGACCTGGATAGAAAAAGGAAAACAACACCAAACTTACCATATTCCCCAGTACCTTATGACTCCATAAAAGGGGATGCATTAAGATATAATCATGAGGGAAACCAACATATAACTAAAACTAGACAAGTAAAAAAAGATACAATGCACTGAGCAAGGGAGAAGCAATTACCCATAAGGCACTTTCCAGGAGAGCTAGTCCCAAAAAAATCCTTGACCTTTGAACTTGAATGATAGCTCCAAAAATCTCCACTAAGTAGTGCAACCGACCTCCCAAAGTCCCAATTCGATGAGCTATGACTACGATAGGAACATGAAAAATAATTCCACCCACCTTCCCATTCAAACACCTTTCTCTCTTAGACATTAGAGGAAAATGAAACAAGGGGCCTGTGTGGTCCACTGCCACCGCAACCCCTTCGACAAGCGACCCATGTGTTGGAAAAAGTTGGGTCTCACTTCATATATCAAATCAGTTGTCGCTAATTCCAGACCCAAGAGTAAAACATACAAGGAAATAAAATCCCACCAGCAACGACGACTTAACTCAACCTAGACATAAAAGCCAACCTACAAGCAATGAAACATCATGTCAAATGCCTTGTAAGGAGTTCACCATAATGCCAAATTAATTAAGGTATAACACACTTCATGTGTGGGGGGGTTGACCATGTCTTTCCCCTCTATTGCCTTGGGAGACGATGGCGTGGTGAGCATCCCTCCTGACATCTATTGTCAAATGTCCATGCACCATGATTGTAGATATTTTCATATTTTTTGATATAAAAATTTTATTTTATTTTATTTTATTTGAAAAATTAAATATTATTTTATTATTTTATATAAATCAAAATTTTAAAGTTTAATAAATTATATTTCAAATAATTTTCGGGAAAAATCACATTAGAAATTCAGGAGCCGGATGCTTTTCGAACTACTTAATGTAGTTCATCTTCAAGAGAAGGATGATTGTGCTGATCCAAAATGCTTAATCATATAATCATATATATACTATAAAGATATGCAATAGTCATTGACCAAAAATTCATAAAATAATATAATTGAACATTAGGAAGGAAAAAAAATAAATCAAAGTCAACAAATTAGAAAATAACAAAAAAGGAAGAAAAATGTTAAAATAGAAACAAGAAATAAATACAAATAAATAAAAATGATAAACAAAATAATTTATATTAAAATCAAATTTACTATTTTAATATTTAAATAAAAAATATTAATTATAATAAATAAAATTAAATAAAAGTTAAAAATTAAAATAGACTCATAAAAATTAATACTAGCAATTGCACCGGGGTGCAAGGGAACGGTTGAGTGAGACGTGAATCATTTTGTGCTACATGTAAGGGTATATGATGAATGTGAACTTATGAGGGGTAAAATGTGCCATTGATTGATTACATGGATTGTTAGATTTCAAACTATGAAAAATAAATATTTGTGCTATTTTGAAGGATATACATTGGCATTCATTGTAAGATTGTTTTTTTATATTATGTTTGATATTGTTTGCTCAAATCATTTTGTCTTAATAAAAATTTAAATTTTCTATAACAAAAATACTTGATATAAATAAAGATCAACTTTTCAAACCAACAAATTTAATAATCATTTTGTTTAATCTAAAAAAAAAGGGTATGTAATTTACTCAAATAACATGTACAAACACTCTAATTATTGAAATTAGAAATAAAATATGAACCGAAAATTTAAAGTTAATTTGCATGAATCTAATTTAAATTACAAGCAAACTATATGAAATTAAACAATAGGTTTGCTTGTGAATCGATTTATAATCCTATCAAATGAGAGCATATAAAGAAAATAAATTGTGAGATTTAGATATGTAGGCATAACCAATATGATGAAAATAGATAGCATAGAATATAGTACACCATGAATCTCTTGTTTAGTGTGCATCATTGACTTGTATTGAAGATATGTAACGCTAGTAAGGCTGTACATGTCATTTAAACTCGTGGTAGTAGCTAGTGTTACATCATGCTACAAGCAAAAAGAGTAAGATTGATATTATTCAATATAGAAGAAGACCCATTCGAAACAAAAAGAAGGAACAAGTGATAGCATAGTAGCATGATTCTGCATGCAAGGCGATCGGTTGCAAGTAGGGGGTACTCCTAGACGTAAAGACAAGGGGTTTCCCGACAACGACAACACCATTTGACGTCCAAAGTTGGGATGTGACTAAGATAGTATGCTTAGAGATGCCTGTGTGCATCTCTTTCATGTACATGAATGAGGAGATGCATGAATTTTTTTATCCTTTCGAGTAGTTGTAATGTTGGGCACAAACGGTATAGTGGTAGAGTAGGTGGAACTAAGAAGCGTTGTTGTATATTGAGGAGTGCAGTCTCTTGTTCAGTGATTTCTTGGTAGAATTTGTTGAGTTGTGAAATATAGCTACAATCCATATTTGCTACAAGGAAAGGAAAAGCATGTAAGTTAACATGTAAAAAGTAAATACTAATAACGGAAAGCACAATAAGAAATAAATAGTAGGAACCAATATGAAGTGAAATTATATTGGAAAGTGAAAACGAAATAAAGCAGGAAAGTTGCAAGGTCTTATGATGAGAAAGAAGATGAAAGAAGTAAAAGTGGAATGCAAGCAAAGGGAAGGTCCCAATAGTAGGAGCTCTTCAAGGAGTGTGAGTAATAGATTTGGAGGCAAGGTACGTCTCTTCTTGTTTACTGCACATGACAAAATGGTTCCCCTGCATTCGCGAATAGCATGAGAAGTTTCAGGGATATCTGGATTTATAAGTAGAGAAGTGGTCGGGATTGTGCCGATAGTTTAGCCATTGAACTCGACAATCCTTCCCCCTTTAATTGCAAGCATGGAAATTTCACGAGCCATGCGCAATTCGGAGGGTGCACGACCTTCAGCATGGCAGTGTTCGCCCCACAGGGTGACATCAATGCTGCTCCCGGACATATCACGAAGAGATATAGTTTTTTTTGGAGTCTCAGAGCTATCGCATTTGCGAATGACAGAGGTAGGAGAGAGGGAAGCGACAATACCTATGACATCAATGATTGACATAGGAGATGAAAGTTTGAGGGAATTTATAGGCACAAATTGATAGGTATGGGAAGGAATTGTAAGGTCATCAGTGAAGATTTGTGAGACTGTTGATGAAGAGAAGAGGAGGATTTCGAACGACCTTCTGAGATGGTTATATGAAGGGTTGGGGACCTTTATGGTGCCATTTGCAACATTGTAAATGTGGCTAATTTCAATGAGAGCATGTAGGAATTCTACCAACTCATTGAAGGAAGAGACATGGATTTGATTGCCGTTGTGGTCGACAAGGTTAGACCCTAGCGATTTTCCAGTGCCTCGTGCATTGCTATATTCACGAAGGGGTGTCTTTGAAAGGACTCTGCCCTGGATGGACCAATATTTTCGGGTAGGGGAGAGTGCTTTAAAAGGGAGAGCAGTTGTAGATGTTAGGGTGGAGTTTTGGGAGGACAAGGAGTGAATGTCAAGGGAGGGTGGCGATGAAAAGGTAGAGGAAGAAGAGGAGGACGAGGTGGCTTGGATCATTTGTTCAATGGAGAGAATAATAGGGGATGGGTCACCAACCACTGGTGCAACATGCTGCAGTATGTCAAGATCGATGACACAAAGCGACCTGCAAGAACGAGATATTTATTAGCAAAGAGGGGAAGTAAAATGTTAGGAATGAGAATTGAGATAAAAAAGGGACATAAGAGGAGAATCAGTAAAGGGGAGGAAGCGGTGAGGTGGCATGTGTGTAGCTTACATGGAATGATGCACATACGTGCACGAGCTTCTTTTGAGGTGAATCATCGAGCCTATTTGCAAGTCCTCATTTTGCGCAAACCCTGTATGTGAAGAAGGGAGTAGAACAATGTGCTTGTGAGCACCATCAGACAGTGATACGCGGTAGTGAGGCATCGTAGCCCAGGCAGAACTTATCTGTTCAAGTGAAATGACATGTAGGGTTGGTTGCAGGTCGGTAGCACCAGCGAGGAGCGACGAAAGCACATTGCAAGTCAAGGATGTTTCCATGGCGATGTAGGTGGCTTGTTAAAACAAGGTGCTACTAGTGAATATAAATATGAAGGTAAAGAAACTGAAGAAGAAGATGTGTACATAAAGGAAGGAAAATTTCTAAGTTGGAAATTTAAGAGAGTTGAAGGAAATAAACAAGAATTGATAAGATTCAGAAAATCTGTCTATTAAATTTTTGATGTGCCCATCTTAAAGCATAAATCCATAGTGCCCTCAATGCCCCAATATAATGAAAAATCATATACAATGGTAAATCCACAGTCCCCGTTCACAAATTTGATTTCTATAAAAGAAAAAAAGTTGTCTAAAATACAAATAATAGCCTACAAGTTTTCGATTCCTTGTTTTTAAGGGCAACATCAAATGAATCGACACAAATTACTAAAAAGTACAATATGGAAAATTAATTATGCGACAGATACTGGAGCGTTAAGAGTAAATCAGAAAGATAGGGGATAGAGATCCATAACAAAATCAACAGTTGATTGTCTGTTGTACCTTAAGAAACAATTCGTTGGCTGTGAAAAGGAATCCGTGCTTAAGACATTCATATAATTATGTCACAAAAATATTGATCCTTATTTAATCACCTCCAGATTTTAATCATTAAACCTTCAAAATAAAATGCTATAAATGTCCCACAATGCTATTATCTGTTGATATAGAATGAAATGATCAGAAGAAGAATGAAAGGAAAAAGCCCAAAATGATATGCTGTTGTACAGAATCTATCATCTCAAACTTTAGAAGAATTATAAGAAAGGAACAGTTAAAATGAAGGAGCGCCTATTAAGGGTTTTAACTCTTATTTACACACGTAAAAAGAGACCTGCTGCTTCAATACTTCATTTTATTCAAAGACAAGAAATACATTATGTAAACTAGAAGACACATCAATATCAACGAATGCTAGAAGCTTGCTTTTCATTCATTAATCACTTGAAATCTCAATACAAAGATCACTGTCTGGAGGTCCAAAAATCGGAACCCTTACTCCTCTTCTTATCTATGCTTTTATATCTGCTATCTAATCTAACTAACTATTATGATCAATTTTAACACTAATTCCTGGAAATTTTGGAATTAATTAAAATTACAAAATGGTTATTTTAATATTATATATATATATATAATATATATAATATAAAACCAAAAATAGGATTGGAAGTTAAAAGAACGAATGGTGTATTTTGGGTCCCACCGTTACACCCTTTTGACAAAATCACCCATGGTTTTGAAAACCAAAAACTACTTACGGAAGCACTTATAGCAGTTTCTTGAGAAAAGATTGAGTGATGCCATAATGCATCATAACCGTAGATTTTTTAAATAATGGTTTAAACCAAACCATTTTGCGGGGGCACTATCTCTCATAAGTTCTGTTTAGTTTGTGATGCCGCAAGACCATTGGATCTGAGCCAAATGATCCAAGTCATTGATTCAACTTCAATATTATATGTGTTTGCTTCCCTACGCAATTGTGAGCCACAAAACAAATCCATAACCATTTATGAGCCATCTCCTCTTAAATTTGTTGCTTCTTCTAAAACGCTGGTAAAGTTTCTTTGCCTGATCTTAAAGAAAGATGTTTTAGAAATCTGCTGTGAATATGAACATCATAGGGTGATATATTTGATGTTGGATGTTTCTAACACTCCTGCGCAATTGCTAGTACCTGGTTTGCAATTTTATGTTGCAATAAACAATTGTTGATAGGAAGGATCTTATCAAAGCAACCTGGCACATGTATCCCCAAAGCAGATTTATTTGTAAATAGACTATCTTGTCTTTGTACAACATCTCCAGGTCTCCAATTCCTTGTTCCAAATGATAACTCCATCCTGTTCCTGCAATGTTTGACCAAACCTTAAAACAGTCAAGGAGAAAACCAAGATAAATTCGATGAGTAGTTATATATTCCACTGGATTTTTTTTCTGAAAGTGGTTTGGACTCATCTGGTGTAAGATGAGATTGAAATTTACAGCAGTCTTCGAATTTGAAATTCATTTTATGAATCCACAATATTTTCTGTGGACAAAATTGTCAAACACAAATCAAATTTCTGTAGAATAAGTCAAATCCAATTTTAAAAGATGTTTCTGGGAAAATAGGCATTTGAAGAATTGTTGAAATCTCTTAAAAATATTTGGATTTCTGGGAAATTTCCTCGCGGAAGTCAATTGGGTTTGGCCAGTGCCACTACGTATACACTCGGAAAAAGCAGCAAACCAACATGCTAGGCAATGCATTTGGGTAGAGCTGAAAAATTCTAGCCATAAGTAATGCCCAATTAACACCCATAGAAAACCTGCTACATTTGAATAGACGTCACGTCGTTTTGCCCAAAAATTCATGCACTTAATTGTAGTTCAAAAATTCTGAATATCTGGTAAGACCCAAACGTACAAATCTTAGCATTAGCTTCCTGGGCGACTTGCTCATTAAAGCCCCTGCTTCTACTATTCTGAGATTTTTATAAGAAATCTTAAAACTCGGATTATTTGGCAGTGATTGTTTTAATACCTAATTCATTACTCGAAAATAACTATTTGGGTTTCCCAAAATGCCAACATCTGATTCAAATCACGAATGACTGCTCCAAATATCTGCCTTGCAATGTAATTAAGTCATCCAATAGAGGTGAATCATTGAGCAACATATGTTGAGCTTGCGATTATTTTTATTTGAACATGTTCCAATTCTTTTCAAATCTTAATAATTTTTTCCTCAGCAACCTTGAATTGCTGAGACCCTCTCTTGACTTTTAGCTGAGTCGAATTAGGCTACAACAGTCTCCTCACGATATTTGGTTTCTCACCCGAGAACACTGGTCTTCTTGCCATTTCATATATATATAATATACATTTATAACACTTCAAAAATAGAATATAATTTCTACTAAATTAAAATATTAAATTCACTTAACAAATAGATATCAATCACATAGCTTAAAGGTATTTTAATGGTGTCCACATCCCTTAAATATATTATCGAAAATATAATTTTTTTTCTAATAATATAAATAATATTTCAAAATATAAACTTTTTAATAGAGAAAATAATTATCTTTTATTTATTAAAATTATTACCTTTTATAATGTAAATAATGATTTACATTAAATTTATAAAATTATTTATCTTGTAAAAACAATAAAACACCGGTAGTTATAAAATTGGATTGCGTAAAAACAATTAGACTCCGCTAATTATAGATTACGGTGATAATAAATATAGATGAATGTGGATTGCGAATATTTTGTAGCGACATAGGTGAAGAAAATTTCCGTTTTTTCATTTGCAGATTTCTTTTACGTCATGGAGTTGCATTCCACAAATTTAGATGTTGAAGATTTAAATTTTATTTTATTAAATTAAAAAATAGTTAAAAGATTTAAGTTTAGCTATCAATTAACTTACTGCATAATAATAACGCAAAGTAATAAGTGATTTTATTTGTGTTTCTCTCATTTTCGCAAAGCTAGTTATTCATTCTCATATTAGAAAGGTAAAACCTTCAGCCACTTACCTTTACCTTTATTAATCACCTGGAGAGAGTTTTCAGTTAAAGATCGTTGAAATATCTTCCAATTCACTTTTAAGTGACGTGGTAGGCGTTGTAATGTAATGGAAGGGTCCACATCTAAGACCCGAAGTCAACGTAGACCCAACTCATCAGCGGCTTGTATTATCGTGAGGAATTGGTAGCTAGTTTGCGAGGCCACGTAGCAGTATGAATGCCACACGGTGCTTGCGTGGATGACATGGGTGCTGGCCACCCCATCATCTCAGTTCTCAACTTCTCACCAATACGTGTTTTGCTGCATGAGAGTCAATGTCTCTTTCACACTATCTCGCCACCTGCAACTCAATCCCTCGCTTATCAGCCTCGGTGCTTTAACTATGTCGTGCTCTAAGTTCAAACCCTCATTTCTTCTTGTTCTTCTGTGCTTTTCCCTTAATTTGATTGCAGGAGCAACAACAAAGGAACAGAGTACGCAGCGGAATTGGAGCAACCATTGGAGATCAATGAAGAGGGTTTCCGCTCCAGCTGCTCGGCGTGGAGGCACAATGCAAACGAACTATGAGTCGATGCCTTTCAGATATTCAATAGCAATAATGATGGTTATATCTCTGCAGAGGAGCTGCTCAATGTTATAGCGGTATGGGCGACCGAAGGAGCCTTGAAGATTGCTTGCACATTCAGAATTGGCGCTGTTATTGGTGCTGGGATTTTTTTCCTAACAGGTTGGAAGCCAGAGATCACTCTGGGCCTGCAATCCTAATGTCAGTAGTGAGATTTTCATCTCATCTCCATGAAAGATTTTGTAATTCGGAGTCAAATAACCTTTTATTTTGTAATTTCTGTCCTAATACATACATATACTTCCCTTAGTAAGGTAAAGAATAATGCAATTTAGATCTGTTGTCTGCAAGAGTCCTACTCTCTCCCTCAGACCTTGTTTTTCTTTGTTTCTTTGCTTTTTTGTTGGGATAGTAAAGCAAAGAAATTTGAATTCGGTGATTTGCAGGAAACGTTGGTTTATGAGCCATCCAAGTGAATCTCAGCTAAGAAGGCACTAGATCATCCTTATTTTTGTTGATAGCAGTTTGCAACTTCAGTACATAATAGAAAATAGATGAGAGATACGTATACGCACATCACAATGATTAATTGGAACTCCTTACCCTCATAAAATTACATGCATGTATAATCCCAGTTCAGATTGTACTCAATTCGTATCACAGTCGATTTTCTCCAGTTGCTGCACCTATTTTAAAGAATTTTCTATTAGGTACTTTAATAACATTTAAGCATATTAGGGTAGAAAAAGACCTTTAGTTTTATTTATCAAACTGTCATCCATTATCATGTTTCCCACAGTCCAAGTCTACCATCTTGTATCAGATAGAACATCTCTAAAATATGGACCTTAACAACCATCTTCTTCTATATTGTGGTGCTGCAGTTGGCTACTTTTCATGGAACTCTTCTAAAAATATTGAACACTGGGGTTTTTTATATTATTTATCGAGATGTTCAAAAGATTTCCGTTCACTGTTTATCATCCCACACCAACATTCACACTGAAAGGTCTTACAGGGTTAGGTTGGTCTTGAAAGGTGGTAAGGTCTTAGGCGCTTGTATGCAAGTTTATTCTGTAGTATATTCATATACATGCATCACAGAGAGCTATAGTGTGGACTATTCAGATGCTGCAATGATAACAAAGGAATCCTTCTTTCTAAAGGACACCTTGGATATATGTATGATATATTAGTTCTTGAATGGTTTTCAACATCCTGTTATGTTAACACAGGTTGTTTCTTTCCATTGGGTATTTCTGTTGTTTTTACCATTTGTATGGTTTTGGGGGATTTCTACTTGCTATCATGTTCAAATCAATTTTGATAAATTTCCATGTACTAGATCAAGACATGGAAAAAGAAAAGTTTACTTTCTCAGCTAAGGCATGAGTGCCAGAATAAAGTGATTCTTCTAAGCCTTTTGAAGCCAAAGGCCTAACCATGGCTGGGCATTTGCCAAAGTCTGTAAAAAAGTGCTTGTTAAGAGATATCCTGTTTGTTGGCTTTGGAAATTTACTTTGTAGGGTAACCCACAGTTCTGAGAATCAGTACTTGGATGTCGTCATTGTCCACTGAGGATGAAAGATCTAAAAAATATTCCTTCATGTCTTATCCTATTCAGTTTTTATGAATGTTGCTTAAATGCCATTTTCATAATACAGATTGTAGTTAGATGTCTTAGGCAAGTTGTATCTAATTTTAAAGTGGTTTTTGTTTTTATATTTTATGTGATATGTGACCTACTGCTATAATTTACATATATTGGAAGCAGTAAGCAGGATAACTAAGAATCTGCTCATCATTTATTCGAATTTTGAAGCAAATACAGCTAAATGGTAAATTCGTAATCTATTGTAGGTAATAGAAGCTTACAAGCAATTTCTAAATCGGAAGTTCTTCAAGGAATTTTGAAGCAAATACAGCTAAATGGTAAATTCGTAATGTATTGCAGGTAACATAAGCTTATAAGAAATTTCTAAATCGAAAGTTCTTCAAGCTGGAAGTTAGTCTGCAAGTTGTTCAAGTTGGAAGCTGGAACTGGGCTAGAACTGGGCTGCAAGCTGGAAGTCAGCACTACTCCATTTAACCACATCGAAGTCCATTTAACCACATCGAAGTCCGCAATATTGTAGTCTTCTATGCATTAAATGGTTGTGTCGTGTCTTCTATGTATTAAATGGTTGGGTGGTTGGAGTTGATAAACCATCATACCATAAATTAATATAGGATGCAAAGAAAAGACAGAAAGAATTGCAGGCAGTGGAGGCGCGGTCAGTTCTTATCCACCAGCGAGTAATATGTCAATCACATTGAATTTTAAATCTATTTTAAATCTATCAGTTACTTGTATATAATTATAATAGGTATCTACGCATGCAAGTGTAGTTCCATGTAACTGAACAATTTCAAACGTAATAAATTTCAGAGATTGGACAATTTCAAAAGTATTTTTCAAATCAACAACTGGTAAGAGGGGCAAATAGAACAATTTCATTGGTTGGATGAAGTGCCACATATCCACATTTTACTGGCTGGAAAGGCGATAAGAAACACTTCTCATTGGCTAAGGTGAACAATGTTTGCTCACCCCAAGCCAGCACGATAAAGATATACTGTGTCAAAATTAAAAATAATAAAAATCCCTAAAATAATAAAAACTAAATCATTTCTAGGGTTGAGCATTTCCATCACCCCAAACTTAGAGAAGTTGTTGAGATTGAAAAAAAATCGCATTCCTTAAACAAGGGCGATGGTTGGAAAATTAGCAATTGTTGGATTCTTGAGCTGTCATCCTAGTTCTGGTTTCTTGCCTCTTCTTTGGGTTTTATGTTTCTCTTTTATTTGATTTTCCTTTTTTAGGATTATTGGTACATGTATTTATTATTATTGGATATCATTTATGGTCCCTTCGGTTGGTTGGTTAATTAGGTTTATCTTTTATTTTTAAATCAGTTTTTATTGTTTTAGGAATTTTTATTATTTTTATTTTTAATTTATTAATTTTTATGTGAGTCTATTTTAGTTTTTAGCTTTGATTTAATTTAATTTATTATAATTAATATTATTTTATTTAAATATTAAAATATTAAAATTTGATTTTAACATAAATTATATTTTTTATTATTTTTATTTATTTCTTGTTTCTATTTTAATTTATTTCTTCCTTTTTTGTTATTTTCTAATTTGTTGATTTTGATTTTTTCCTTTTTTCTTTTTTAATGTTCAATTATATTATTTTATGAATTTTTGGTAAATGATCATTGCATATATATGATTAAGCATTTTGGATCAACACAATCATCTTTCTCCTGATGATGAACTACACTAACTAGTTTGAAACACACGTCAAGCTCTAGAATTTATGATGTGATTTTTCGTGAAAATTATTTGAAATATTGATATGGATCATAGAAGCTTACAATGTTTAATAGATTACATTTAATTTCAGTGAAAAATAATCATTCAAATAATCTAAAATAATTTAAAGTCATGTATTCCATATGTCACTTACTGGAATTGAACTTGTGCTCGAAAGATAACCATTCTTTCCAACCATTAGTAAATCATAACCATTAGTATTATTAGTTGTTGGTTATGAAACACTTAATCACCTTGAGTTCAAATATCACTATCTTCAGATGTTCCTTTGGCTTGACTTTAAATCTCAACCTTTTTTTTTTCCAGAAGAAAAAAACAAACTATTTCATTATATTGTGATAAAATACAGCTTACATGAAAGCCCAACATAGTTTCCACATAATTCTACATCAAAAAAAAGTGGATGAGATAATTGTCCTCCATAATGCTAGCATATAAAGGAGATGAAAACAGAAATATGAAGAAATGAAACATAGAAACTGATAGCATATGGTTCCTGCATGAGAGAGTCAACATCACAACAGATCCAGACCGGAAAATAGTGAAGCAAATAGAAACATGTCCAAACAAAAACCATAGTCTAGCCCAAAAACCAGAACATAGTGCAGAATATCTGTCCAAAAGATGTAGTGGAAAAAGAAACTATGGAAAGAGGATGCAACCATGGTCCATTAGATGACTAGATATTATGTGGGAAAAGTGCAAGTATCCAACCCCAAGAAGTAGACCCTTCTTGGACAAAAGATCATCCTCAGAGTTTTTTTCCCGGAAAATGTGATGCATAGGTGAAGAGTGGAATGTATTGAGGAGATATTCAGTCCTTCTGCGCCAGTATATGAGGTTTGGAGGGTCAAAGCAATTTTATCCCTTGAAAGGCTGCACAATGGGCTAAGAGTCCCCATAAATGTAAAGAGGATCAAGCTCCAGTCTCCTGGAAAACCATAACATGCCCCATAGTGCTAGCAGTTCCGTCGGAGTATTTGTCCCATCCCCTCCTCCCTAGGATAATGTATATTTTTTCTCCAAAGCCTTGTACAGGATAACACCAAATCCACATATACCATCTTTTTCCGCGCCATCAAAGAATCTAAAATACATCATAATAATAGTTCTTCGCATATGGTCGGACAGGTCCTGAACCAATCAAGGGCATGGAGGCAAATAAAAAAGCCAATATAGACTCATAAACATAGTACGGTAAGGGTAAGCATTATAACCATTAAATATGACCCGATACCTAGTTTTCCAGAGCATTCATATAATAAAAAAATGAAGTAGAGAATCCATGCCCCGACATTTAATGGCCCATTCCAAGCAAAGGTGGATAGAAAGAAAATGTTACGATGGAATGTGGAAATGATAGAAAGTAAGATCCAAAACACGAATAAAAAATGGCACTTGAGAAATAAATGATTAGCAGTCCCACATCAGAGCCACAAGGTGAACAGAGTCCCAGTCCATTGACAAATCTTCGGCATAAGTTATCCCATGTGAGAATCTTATTCTTCCAAACAAGCCATGCAAACAAAAATCTTCAATGGGATTCAAATCCGCCAGATGGGCATGAACTAGGATCGGCCATGCCCCCAAAAGGGATAACAAATACCGTGGTATAAATATTTGATGATGATAACACCTCCTCGTGTAGGGCCATCCCATATAATCCCATCCCGAGTCCCATTTCTAGTCAGGCCCACTTTACGTAATGCAGATATATAAATATTCCATTCATTTGCAGATTTTCCAGAAATGTGAAGATTAGCAACATCTTTCCATCTTAGGATATTTCCCTCCCAACCATCAATGACATGTTCCAGTATAAAGATACTTCTGTGATGTAGTATTGGAATTATATCCATAGATATATGGGACTGTTATGGGATACCAACAATATGATCAAAACCGATCAAGATCTCATTTCCTCTACAAAAATCCCATTTGTTCCGATCGAGTAGGAGACTCCTAACTTTTAGAAAGCTTCTCCAGATGTAAGAACCCCGACTGTGGCCAATATCAGGAGATTGTATCCAGTGTGCAATGTGAATTCCATGTAGATATTTAGCTGTAATTATCCCACTCCAAATACCATTATGAAATAGGGTGCTCCACAAGGATTTAATGAGCAAAGAATGTCCAAAGCATTAGGTATCCAGTATACCCCAACCACCAGCATGTTTGGGCATGGAAAAAGTCTCCCAAGCTGCAAGATGGTACTTATGACCCGATTGTCCATTCGCCCATAGAAAGCGAGACACTTTGGACCGGATTTTAGCAATAATATGATAAGGAATGACAAATAAATGCATCCAGTATATAGACATATGTTGTAGCACCGAGGTGATGAGGGTAAGTATTCCTCCAAGTGATAAAAATATGTTTACCCACAAACATAATTTTTGGTCAAAACATGTGTTAGCGTTGGAATCAACACTTGGACTGCTTCAAGTGCTTAACCAGACACATCCTAAGCTCTAAGGAAATTTAATGATTTGGATTATATGATTGGTAGGTGGTTTAAACCCTCAATCACTGAAAAGGGATTTCAATCAAGTTCACTGTCACACTAATGAGGGTATTGAGCCCTTATATGGTAGAAAAAAGGTAAGTTTGTAGGCTATGGAGAGAAGAGAGTGTGAAATAGAAGAAGAGACAGTGGGTCTGCAATGCAAAAATCCACTGCTTTTGGTGAAAAATAACACAAGGAACAATTTCACAATATTTCAACAAGAGAAGGCTGTATCAAGACTTACAATAATCTTACTGAAATATCATGAAAAGTGACTATCATAAGGAATGCTCTTTAGATTGTCATTATGTATATCTCATCAAGAAAGCTCATTGTGTCATGCTAATCAAAGTTGACAAAATACATAAACATATGAAGGGACTGATAAAAACATACAACAACATCTGAATTCACAAACTGAAACTGAAGAAAATGGGGTGTGGAAACACATGAAAATATTAACAATACACATATCAAGTAGAAAATAAGTCCTCAAAAGTCTTTTCTAATATCATTCACTGAAAATTACACTGATCATATGAGAAAAATATTCATAAACCACAAACCTTTTCTTCATGAAGATTTATCATATATATACAGAAGACAACATACAGACATCTCCACAGAAGGTGTGAATCTGTTTAAAAAAGTTATTACAATCTCATACAAAAGATGAGGCTTATCTTAAAATTTATTACAAGATGGTATAACATAAATAAAGCAAACATCAGGATGGATTGCAATTAGAAGTGGCTGAATGATGTGGAAATATGTTGGAATACTATTCCTCTATCCTGGTGCAACCACTTCCACAAAAAGTGAAAACAACAGTTGAAAATGACATGTGGTTTTTTTCTCCAAAAAGTGAAAAAAAAAATTCTGAAATTTAGGAGGGAGATTGATCAATGACACCTAGCAACATCTATCATAACATAAATCTCCTCCCCTTCACCTGCTTTGATGTCACCATTATAATAATAAGCCAAAAATCAACTTATTTTCATCATATACTAATATTCGAAAATAATAGCTACCTCTGCTAAAAAAGTAGCTATATCCGAAACATAGAAAATTAACCCAAAAATGAAAAGATTCTTCAAAGGCCCTGTTCCTTCATTCTTTAGAGGTCCAAAATAGAGGCAAAAATCTTGATGGCCTCAGCTTTAGACACTCTCTTGTCTAACCTCTTCCTCTGTGTTTGACTCCTTGGTTGAGTCTTTTTCTTCTTGGTTTTATCTTCTGGACTATCATCAATATTAATAATCTCATATCTCAATGCAGGATTAGCAATCAACTTGATGGTTAGTCTGAGTTTATTTTTAAGCTTGGTATGGATTCTCTGGATGTAGGGATTTTGGAATGAACTTAGTCCTTTTACCTCCATGCATGAATTTGCTAGATTCTCCTTCCTCATACTCTAATTTTGTATATTAAGTGTCACTGCTATTTTCATAGAGGAGTATGAATGTATCACAATCTTCTTCCTCTTCTTAACTGAAGAGCCAATGGAGTAGAATAGTTGAGCTAAAGTAGGCTCTTCCTCTATGACAGCCTCTGAAATTTATTTTTTCCTTTCTTAAGAGATAGAAAAACCTGTGAGAGAGTATATTTTGTGAATGAAGTATCACTACTTGGTTGAGTTTGATGAGTTGTTTTAGAAACATGGTTTGATCTCTTTGCTCCAGGGATGACTTCCTCTCGAGACAAAACATGTTTAGAAGTTAAAACTCCAGGGTTGACTTCCTCTGTAAGTCCTTCTGTCATGATAATATTTTTCCTAGGTTTTCCTCTTGAAGAGGAAGATGTCTTCTCCCTACCTTTTGACACAAAATTTTTAGGAGGCATAGTATCTCTCTGCTTCAATTTATTTTTATATTGCTCCATGAATGACCTTAAGGTCTGAGGTTCCCTAGGTGAACTGTTGATATGGGCTTCATTGCTTGGCTGTGCTATTGGCATATGTAAGGGTCTCCAACTTTCTTAGTCAAGCTTCTAGTTTTCCTTCTGATTGACATGGAGGGAGAGTCATCTTGGAAGAAAGTTGAAAAATGGATAGGGTTTGGCTGTGAATTGTTTGGCACAATATTTTCACTAGTTTTTTCATGAGCATCTAATTTCTGGGGCCTCCCTACCCTTCTCCTAGAGTTGATACTACCAAACCCTTCCTCTGTCAGGAACTTATCCCAGGTGGTACTTTTCATTTTAAGGTGGTAGAAAATCAACATTTTAATTAAACCCCTATGATATAGGTTGTGCAAACGATAGTAAGGGATCTTCTGCAATTTTAAAGACATCTTGAGCAAGGATTTTGATAGGAAGTAGGGCAAGTTCATAGGTTTATCACCTAAAATATGAGCAAGAAATCTCATTTGATAATGGTGGACAAAGGAGAACTTACCCTCACATGTAATGTAGCATTGCTCATTGGTGATCACATGTTGCCATTTAGCCTTAAAATAGGAAATATGTGTAGTCGGATTCCATTTAACATTGACATGTTCAAGTTTGAGGTAGAGACATACTTCTGTGAGCAATGTTTTATTATTGAACCAACATTCTCTAGTGGCTGAGGTTTGGGTAGCTCGAGCTATGATGGCTTCAGATATCTTGAAATTATTTCTCCCTAGCTTGAATTTTTCTCCATCAAATCTCTCGGCAAAGTCTTGTGCTAAAGCCACATTTTCTCTGGAAAATTTCTGCAAAAAATTTAACTATCCAACTGACTTAAATTGAGGTTTGGCCCTAGCATCAACAAACCTGGTGTTTGCTCGCTTAGACCTGTTTGCATTCCCACCTTTTCCCATACTTCTCAATAGCTAGGCTCCTTCTAAACATACAACTGTTCAATCTTGGAGGAAAAACCCTACACGGAGCCTTGTTTTCTTGCCTTGAAATGATAAACTGGTTGCTAGAAGACGTGACTCCTATTAGCTGTAACTTACACAAAGAACCTCGGTCAAGAGAACATTGAAATTAACCCTCTGATTCCACGCCTCTAATAATGGTATGGTGTAATGGCATGATTTGAAATAATTTGAATACAAGTGCCAAGTCACCCCATAACGTATAACACTCCACTGCATCATGTAATAATTGATACCTTGTACCATGATCTCCGCTTCAGCTTAGTAGGGTAGCTATAGGTTAGCTACATTAATACTGTAACCATTCACCTATAATAGTTATCCTAAGTAAAAAATAATTAATCTTGTTAAAAAGAATAATCATGCTTATAACATAGGAGGTCTTCAATCATCTTCAAATATGAATGGTCCTTTCTCTGAAAATATTCTCTGTAGCTCCTTATGCTCGAGAAATAGCTGCCTTCATCTCTGTTTTGAAATATAACCAAATTTTAGTGAAATAGCTTCTCTTTTCACTGTGTTACTAATGTAACCTTCAATTTAGAGAAATAACCGGCTTTCATTGTATCATTGTGTTACCAATGAAACTTAAACAGGGGCAACTATTATCTCGGAAAGAGTAGCTATAATTTTATTACAAAATGACCAGTGGATTTCTACACTAACCTAAGTTAAAACAATGTTTTTAACTTCTTTTATGAACCTAAGACACTAATACTACCTATAAACTCAAAGGTATTTCAGTTTTGAGATTCTTTTTTGACCTTTATTGCAAATGACTCGAACTTTGACATAGGCTAGGAAACAAGAAAAAATTAAAAACAATGATACAATGGTGGTCAGAATATTAAAATTTACAGTGATAACAATGGCTCCTATTGGGGATGAAGTCCTCCCTGCGAGGCTTCAAGGACTGTAGGCATCAGTGCTTTAAACTTTCAAAATCAAGAAGACTTCTGGAAATTATGACTAGGACTGACCTTACACTGACTGGACTCAAGATTGATCATATTTACAAACACGAGTACCATTGGGCATGGAGTTTTATTGACACATCACACCAGATATTTACAATTAAATGACTAACTAAATTATCAAACAAAGAAATTTTTAAGAAAATGACCATTAACTGGACCTCCAATCAGCTGATCATCATCTAGATGTTTGGGCATAAACACATTGTTTTCCAAAACTTGAGCAATTCTAAATGGCCCAAACCACAAATTGTCAAAATTACCATGCTTTCCATGGTCTTCCCTCTTGACATCCCAGCGTAGCACCAAATAATTCTCTTGAAATAATTGCTGATTTTCTCTTTTGTCAAAAATAGATTTGACTTTAGTCTGATATTTTTGTACTTTGTCCATCAGTGATTCTCTGATTTGATGTGCTTCTATCAGCTGCAACATTCTCCTTTGAATTGGATTTTCATCATCAACTTCATCTTGCAAAAAATTCATAACAGGAAGATATAATTGCAATGGCATTACAACATCAATAACATATACAAGATGAAAGGGAGACATTCCAATTGATTTTTTGCCACTTACCATGTCTGCCCAAAGAGCATGCACCAGTTGAGTGTCTCAATTTCTCTTATTTTGAGGCAACATCTTCTTAATGATTCTCAGCAATATTTTATTGGATGACTCATCTAACCCATTACCTTGAGGGTAATATGGTGTGGAATGAGTCAATTCAATACCATATTGCTGACAAAAGTTATGCATTTTAGTAGACTTAAAATACATTGCATTATCAGTCACTAATTTCTGTGGACAACCAAATCTAGCCATAATGTTTTCCAACAGAAATTTTATTATTACCATATCAATGGAATTCCTAGTTGAAACAACTTCAATTCACTTAGTAAAATAGTTTGTAGCTGTAAGAATCCATCTATCCTGTCCTGATGAAGGCAGATGAATTTCACCGATAAAGTCTAAACCCCACAGTTGGAAAGGAACATCCGCTAAAATAGGAATAAGAGGTAATGGAAGCAACTTCTGTTTACTAGCAAAATTTTGAAATTCGACACAAGTTCTAACTTTGGCAAAAACATCAGAGAAAAGAGTTGGCTAGTAATAGCCAGCTCTTAAGATTTTGTTTGCAGTGGCTTTCCAATAAAAATTTCCTCCAGACACTCCTGCATGTATATATGTCATAATCTCCTGTGACTTAGCTTCATTTACACATCTTAATAAGACTCCCACAGGGTCTTTCCAATAAATATGGTCTTCTAAAATGCAATACTTAAGAACTTTCAATTTAAAAGCTCTCCTTTTTCACTTCTCCATTTCAGGGGGATAGTTGAAATTTAACAAAAAGTATACTATATCCTTATACCAATTTGAATGAAATATTTCAGGATAATCAGATATACTTTCTCCATATTTTTCCTTAGCTATCTCCATATTCAGATTTAGAGCCTTGTAGTTAGATTCAACCATCAAGCGAGCCAAGCCTTATCCTTTTATCAATTTAGTAGGTCTGATCTCAATATCAAATTCCAAAATTTTAATTAGCCATCTTCCCCTCCTGCCATTTTTATCTGGTTGCAACAATACATCTTTGACAATGATATTTGGCACAAAAGAAACAATTCTTGAATGTAACACATAAACTCGAAAAGACTTTAAATCCTTAACTAGTGCATATGCTTGTTTTTCAGTCAAGTTGTACTTTAATTCAACACCACTTAAAGCACGTCTGAAAAATGAAATAGGCTGTTCTAAACCTTCTTTGTTCTTTTGTAACAAGACAAGCACAATTGTTTCTTCTGAAGCATATGAAAAAATCAGAAAATATTTTTCAAATTTAGGACTAATCAAAACTGGAGCTTCAGTCAAGGCAGAATTGATTGCTGAAAAATAATTTTTTACTTCATCTCGCCACTTGAATTCTGCATCTTTCTTCAACAAGACATTTATGTGTTTGATCAGCTCTGCAAAATTTGGGACAAAGTGCCTCAGAGAATTATTTTTCCTAAAAAATGACTGCAATTATTTATTATTCTTGGAAAACCAATCTTTTGAATAGCTTCAACTCTCCCTGGATCGATACATATACCACTTTCTGTCACAGTATGTCCCAATAATTTTCCTTCTTGAACAACAAAGGATGACTTCTTTAGGTTCAAGGACAAACCAAATTTTCTGAAATTGTCAAAAACTTGTTTCAAATGTTTCAAATGATCTTCATCAGATTTTGAATAGACTGTAATGTCATCCAAGTAAATGACTACAAATATGTCTTTTTCTCCCACAAAGGCAATATCCATTGCCCGCTGAAATGTTGCACCTGCATTCATTAGACCAAATGGCATTTTGTATTACATGAATGTCCCCCATGGTGTAGTAAATGTTGTCTTTTCTCTATCTTGTCTATTAACTGAAATATGATTATAGCTTGAAAATCCATCTATCATTGACAATCTTTTGGATCCTACAACTTTCTACAAAATATAATCCATCTTGGGTAATGGATAGTTATCCTTCAACGAACACCAGTTCAGATTGCGAATACCGACACAAATTCTTATTTCGCCATTCTTTTTCCAAACCGGGACTGTATTAGCTACCCAATTAGAAAATCTTAAAGGAAAAATTATTTTTGCTTCCCATAATTTTCTGATTTATTTTTAAATGATAGGGAGCAACATGGGATTGATATGCCTTATTTTTTGTGCTACAGGATTTGCATCTACTTTTAGAGGAATTTTGTGCTCCATTATACCTCTATCATAGGTCTTCAACTCACTATAGGACCATGCAAAAATATTTTCATATTGTTTGAGAAACTTGATATACTTTTTTCTATTTTCAAGAGAAAGAAATTTAGAAACTTTGACTAATTTTGGCTGATCTTCTGTACCAATATTACAGTCAATTGTACTCTCCCCATCAACTTTATTTTCAGACTTTAAGAAGAAATCATTATTGTCAAACAATCTTTGTAAAGGAACTAGGCCTTTAGGAATATAGTTAGTTCTTAGATCTATAATGTTTTTCCCAGCCATGGTCTTTTTGAAAGGCTTGTTGTTTTGATTTTCAACAATGTCCTGCTCATCATCAATTTGAATGTCTGCAAACTGTTCAACACACTCTAAATTTTTTTGAATTTCTTTGTCATCGTCAAATACTTGCCAGTATTTGATGTTATCAGGAAGAGAAGGTCTTTTTTTAATTTGAACATCATATACTACCTTGATATCAAGAGGAAATTTGAAATTACTACCAGCAATAGCTAGTGAATCAGGCATTTCATTTTCCTCTCCAATGAAAAAATTTATATTAAATGATGAAAAATAATGCTCAATCAAGTCCCACACTTCATTCCTATAATTATTCAATTTGGAATTTTCACTTGGTAGTCGTTTCTCACCTACCTTATCACCAATTCTGAATCACCAAAATCAACTAGCTTCTCTGCTCCCAAATCTTTCACTGCCTTCATACCAAGAACAAGTGCCTCATATTCAACAGTGTTATTAGTGGTGGAAAATTGAAATTTATATGATATAGTTACCCTTTGATCATTGGGATAAATAAGGACTACAACAACTCCTGTTACTTCTCTTGATGAGGCTCCATCAAATTACAAATTCCAGATCTGTCCTCCCTCTAAATGCTACTCATTTGTACCTTGGAAACGTTATTTTTCACTGATTTCAGGCTGGAAATTTTTATCGTCAGCAGCAAGGTGTAATATGGATGACCCCAATTCCTTCTCTTCATCATATATAGGACGATTTGAAGGATTATGCTGATCACTGATGATGTAGGCCATTTGGGTTTCCCTATACGACCTTCTGAATTCTCCTCCAAACACTAGTATTGTGGCATATGAAATATCCATCTAAATGGTGCCCCCCAATTTTTTAGACCAAGATTTGGAATGTAACATCCCAAATCTAGAAGGTATGTCTGCAACTATGATGTCCATCACTAAGCTTTTCATAGGAAGCTAGGTAAGAGAAACAACCAAGTCTTTAATCACTCCTAAACACTTGACTTTTTTGGAATCAAAGGTGTATAGGTCATGGTATTTATTGGTGATTTCTAATCCTAATTCATCCATCACTTTCTTTGGAATTAGATTGTGAGAAGCCCCATAATCTAATAGAAAATTATGCAGCAATTTGTCATGTATATTGAGTGAGAGATAGAAAGGTGGTGAATTGTCATCATTTTGGTCTTGGACATGGCAGCCTAGATAAATAGTAGGATGTTCATCCTCGAGATTGACTGAATCGGGAGCGAGAGGTGGATGTAACAAAATTTTGAAAGACTCTTTGTATGTTGGATTTTTCAACAATTCTAGAAGTGGGACAAGAATCTTAATTTTCTTCAGTTATGATTTACAACTGAAATAAATTGGAAATAATTCTTTATTTTCTGCAGAAATTTTGATAATTGGGGCAGAATTTTGAGGTGGAGGAACATCACTGACTTTGGCCTTTTGTTTGTCAGAATCTGATTTTTGTTGAGATTGCTGAACAAGACCTTTATTCCTCAAAGGATAATTTCTGTTTTTAGTTTCTTGCTGTTTTTTATCATTTTGTGCATAATTTGTGCATTTTCATCATCTGAAAATAAATATATCCATGACTGGTCTTCATATTATTTCAAAGTCAAACAAGTTGACTGTGAAGTTTCTCCTACAAGGTTTATTTCTTCATTTTCTTCCTCATGTTCTTGTTGCTCTTCTTCAGCAAAATTATTCAAAGGAGGCTGAACATTTTGATCATCAACATTCCTCCTTGGGTGCTGTAAAATTTGATGAGGCTAAAAATGTCTTCTAAAGGGAACCTGATTTCTATTGGCTTCATTTTGATTGGCTCTAGAAGTTGGTTTGTTTTCTAACTCCAATTTTGTCATCTTAGAGGCAAGTTCTTTGTTCAAATTGGACATTTGATCAATCTTTTCTTTTGTTGTAAGAGTTTTAGAGGAAGAAGATTTTTCTTCTTACATTTTATTTTTATCTTTTGCCACTTTCTCCTCTTCCATTTTCAAATTATTTGAAGCCATAAGATTAGACTGCACTCCAATTGTAGCCTCTTTCATATCTATTAATGTCTGTGATTTCTCAGCCCTCAACCACAAAGTGAACTCAAAATCTAAAGCATTGGCAAAAGTTATCATGGCTGTAGTCTCAGGAGGCTTAATTTCTTCAGGAATTTTCTGATAAATTTTATTAAACCTCTTTGTAAAATCAACCAATGACTCATTTGTCTTCTTTTTTAGAGTTCCAAACTCTGTATAGTAGTACACATAGTCTTTCCTATCACCCCATTGCATCACAAATACTTCCTCCAATTTATCTATTCCTATTATTGAGTTTGGTGGCAAAATTCTAAACCATTTACGAGCTTCTCCATCCAAGCTATGAAAAAAGAGCCTTGACCAGACATATTCATGGTAAATGTTCTAGTTATCAGCATAACTATAGAAAGCAACCAAATTTTCCTCAACAGAAACTCCTTCTCCCTCCCCGATGTATTTTGGAATATATTTAAGGTAATCCCCTTGAGAAAGAGGAAGCAAAGGTTGCGGAAGAGGAAGTGGTGCATATCTTGCAGCCACTATATGCTGCATCCTTGTAAGGGAAGGCTGAGCCATGGTTTGATGATGTGCAGTTGATGGATAAATGGTTGATGTAGCTATTTGGAAATTATGAATTACAATTTGTGTGTTTTGAATCTGATTCAGAACAATATAAAATTGGAAATCTTGGGCTGATTCTTCAAGTTTTGGGGCTGAAAATAATGGATTTTCAAAGATATGAACATAAGAGGTCTTGAATTCACCTTCTACCAAAGGATCAGATTAAAATGTTGTCTCTTGAGGGGATGAGGTAAATTCAAATTTATTTTTCTGAGCTAGAAAGTCAGATAAGTTGAAAGTGAGGCCTTTAGGAAAAATCCCTTGTAGTGGATGAGAAGAGGATGACCCAAAAGTTGTATTTAGAGACAAAGGAAAATACTCTTGCTGAGGGGTAATAAAAGACTGATATTCAGGATGAGTTTGAAGGAAATTTAAAATGGATTTAAAATATTCTTCAGTCAAAACATCCCTATCAAGAAAAGGTGCAATTGCAAATACTCGTTCTAACTCCCCTTCTGTCAGCACAAATTCTTGTGATTCCTTATTGAAATTTAAAACCTCTGTTTTTTCCTCTTTGAATCGAATAGTACTTATCTCAGATTTACTAAATGATGAGTGAGAAAAACTTTCTGTTGAGCCTAGGTTAACATCCTCTACTTTATTTTCTAGGGAAGCAGTTTCAACTTGAGATTTTTCAGCATTTATTTTGAAACTAAAACTTCTTTTGATTCTAAAGTAGATGAAGGTACCTTTTTCTTTGGAATGTACTTTTTGTGTACCTTCTTCACTGATTGAGATGTGGCTTCAACTGATCTCCATTTTCCTTTTGCATCTTTAATGATCTTCTCTGGGCCAGCAACTGGAGTCACAGTAGGTGATCTCTGATTTCTCCTTGTAGTAGGAGGTCTTGAAGCCCCTCTTCCTTTTTGTGGAGTCGTCAGGTGAACAAATTTGCAGTATTCTTCAAGTCACCAATTATTTTTCAACATCAAGAATTTATTATCAACAATTCAAAACAAGAGACTCGGGAGAATACTTCATTTCAAGGTCTTTGTCTCCCGACAGACGCACCAAAAGATGTTAGTGCTGGAATCAACACTTGGATTGCTTCAAGTGCTTTACCAAACACATCCTAAGCTCTAAGGAAATTTAATGATTTGGATTATATGATTGGTAGATGGTTTAAACCCTCAATCACTGAAAATGGATTTCAATCAAGTTCATTGTCACACTAATGAAGGTATTGAGTCCTGATATGGTTAGTGGAAAAAGGTGAATTTTTGCTAGCCTATGATCCACAAGTTGGCTTCAAATGATCTCTATTTTCCTTTTGCATCCTTAATAATATTCTTTGGGTCAGCAATTGGAGTCACAATAGGTGATCTTTGATTTCTCCTTGTAGTAGGAGGTCTTGAAACCCCTCTTCCTCTTTGTGGAGTCGCCAAGTGAACCAATTTGTAGTCTTCTCCAAGTCACCAATTCTTGTTAAACATCAAGAATTTATTTTCAACAATTCAAAATAAGAGACTTGGAATAATACTTTGTTTCAAGGCCTTCATCTCCCGACAGATGCACCATAATATGTTAGCACTGGAATCAACACTTATACTGCTTCAAGTCCTTGACCAGTCACATCCTAAGCTCTAAGGCAATTTAATGATTTGGATTATATGATTGGTAGGTGGTTTAAACCCTCAATCACTGAAAATGGATTTCAGTCAAGTTTACTATCACACTATTGAGGGTATTGAGTCCTAATATGCTAGTGAAAAGGTAAGTCTGTAGCATATGAAGAGAAGAAAGTGTGAAATAATGGAGGGGACGGTGGGTCTGAAAAGTAGAAATCCACTGCTTTGATGGAAAAAAAAAAACACACAAGAAACAGTTTGGTAATATATCAACAAGATAAAGCTATACCAAGACTTACAATAATCTTCTTGAATATCATGAAAGATCATTGTCATAAGGAATGCTCTTTAAATTGTCATTATATATATCTCATCAAGAAATATCACTGTGTAAGACTGATAAAATTTGACAAGATACATAAACACATCAAGAGAATCATAAAATCATACAACAACATCTAAAATTACAAAATTTAGTTGAAGAGATTGAGATGTGGAAACACATGGAAAGATTAACAATACACATATTAAGTAGGTAATAAGTCCTCAAAATTATTTTCCAATATCATTCACTGAAAAGTACATTGATCATATGAGCAAAAGATTCACAAAACATAAAACTTTTCTTCATGGAGTTTCATCATATATATACAAGAGAAATTATAGTGACATCTCCACAAAAAGTGTGAATCTATTCTAAAAAAGTTATTACATTCTCATACAAAAGATGAGGCTTATCTTAATCTTTAATACAAAGTGGTGCAACAAAATTTAAACATAAATAAAATAAAAATCATGATGTCTTGTAATTCAAAGTGGCTGGAATGATGTAAGACTGCTCCTCTGTTCTGGTACAACCACTTCCACAAAACATGTAAACAACAGTTGAAGATGACATGTGGATGTTTCCCCAAAAAGTGAAAAACAGAATTATAAAATTTAGAAGGGAGCTTAATCAACAACACCTGGCAACATCTACTTATGTGGATAATGCATGCATGTAACTATTCCTCAGTAGCACCCCTCGAGACTTGAACAAAAACTGCCCCCATTCCCTTTATCCAAAAACTCAGGAAATAATAGTTGCCCTTTTCAAAATTAGGTAGCTATAATTGGAAATTATGCAAATAGTTGCATTTTTAGATTAAGCCAAAAATGTGTGACCTTCTCCTGAAAAGGTTAGATGAAATCAAGTATTGAAGCAAAGATCTTGAGAAACTCTACCTTAGTGATCCTCCTCGTTCTTTTTCCTGTATGCTTTTGTTTCTGAGCTCTAGCCTTCTTGGTTTCCTTATCTGGGCTTTCATCAATACTGATGACTTCATATTTCATTGTTGGTTTAGCTATCAATTTTCTATTCAGTCTAAGTTTTTTTTTGGTCAAGTGTGAGGCCTCTTAAGGTATGGATTTGGAAAATAGGAAACCCTTTTTCTCCTCGACACCATCCCACTAGTCTGACCTTCTTCATATTCTATCTCTGAAAAAATATTCATCGGTGTTATCTTATTCAAAGCATGAATAAGAGTGAATGACATTCTTATCCTTTCTCCTTGTAGGTTTCTTGGGGGTCTTGAAGGAGGAAAAAAACTAAGCTAGTGTTGGTTCAATATTTTCTTCTTGCTCTTCTACAACTGCTGGAATGGAGTGTTGAACTGGAATAAACACTTGAAATGGCACTTGGACTGGCATTTAATGGCTAGCTTCCTCTGAAATTTTCTGTTCTAGGATCAACCTTCTTATGCCTATATATCTTGAGGAAGAAGTTTTGTTTTACTCACATGTAAACTTAACAATTTTCCCTTGCTTGAATCTCATGGAATGTTGCTAAAGTATGATATTCCTTTGGTTTTTTCCTCACATAAACTTTCTCTGTAGGCTGCACCATGGGTATAGAAGTGAGTGTTTTAATTCTAGCCCTCCTAGTAGAACTTCTAGTTTCCCTATTGGTTGATGGGGTAGACTGAGTTGGCTGTGACTTGATTTTCATAGGAGTTGCACTAGTTTTTTCATGAGCATTTTGCTTCTTGGGCCTCCCTACTTACTTCTATTGGAAGCATTTTATTCTTGAACCAACGTTCTCTAGTGGTCGAGGTTTGAGTAGCTCGGGCTATGATGGCTTTAGATATTTTGAAATTCTTTCTCCCAAGCTTGAATTTCTCTCCATCAAAGCTCTCGGCAAAAGCCTGTGCTAAGGCCACATTTTCTCTGGAAAATTTCTACAAAAACTTATACCAACCTACTGATTTAAATTGAGGTTTGGCTCTAGCATCAAAAAACTTGGTGTTTGTTGGCTAGAACCTATTAAAATTCCCACCTTTTCCCATACTTATCAAAAGGTAAGCTCCCTCTAAATGCACAGTTGTTTAATGTGGAGGAAAAGCCCTTCACGGAGCCCTATTTTATTTCCTTGGAATGGTAAGCTAGTTTCTAGAAGACATGACTCTTGTTAGTTGTAACTTCTACAGAGAACCTTAGACTTGATAATATTGAACTTAACCCTCTGAAGCTATGCATTTAATCATGGTATGGTGTGATGGTATGATTTGAAATCATTCAAACATGAGTGCCAAGTCACCCCATATCTTATAACACTCCATTGCATCATTTAATAATTGATACCTTGTACCATGATCTCTGCTTTAGCTTAGTAGGTAGCTATAGGTTAGCTACATTAATACTATAACCATTCACCTATAATAATTCTCCTAAGTCAAAAATAATTAATCTTGTTAAAAAGAATAATCATGCTATAACATAGGAGATATGCAATCATATTCAAAGAGGAATGATCCTTTCCCTCAAAATATTCCTTACAGCTCCTTATGCTTGAGAAATAGTTTCCTTTATATTTGTATTGCAATATAACTAATCTTCAGAGAAATAACTGCACTTTTCACTATGTTACCAATGAAAATAGGTTCCTGAATAAATAGCCACCCTTTTTTAGTGTGTCAGTAATGTATCCTTTAGTTTGGATAAATAGACGCCCTTTTCATATCACTGTATTACCAATGAAACCTAAACAGAGGTAGCTATTATCCCAGAAAGAGAAACTATAATTTTATTACAAAAATGAACAATAGCCTTCGACACTAACCTAACTTAAAACAATGTTTTTAACTTCTTTTATGAACATGAGACACAATACCACCTATAAAAATTCAAAAATATTTTGGTTTTGAGACTCGTTTTGGTTTTTTATTGAAAATGACTCGAACTTCGACATAGGCTAGGAAATAAGAAAATTTTGAAAACAGTGATAGAATGGCAGTCATACTATTAACATTTATAGTGCTAACAATAGGTATAGGCAAAAAATATATTATCATGCTCTTTTTGAAGTTTGGAAACCTTTGAGAGAGCTAATTTCCTTGTAAATAAGTTTCTTGTAGCATTTATAGACTTTCCTGTAGTGTTACATGAATACTGTAGCTGCTAGGACTTCCCTGTAGAAATTACAGTCATGAGTAAAAATGGAGTTCTCTGCCTACTTGAAAGGTGAAAACATCTTTGATCACCAAAATTTGTCCTTTGTCATTCCTGTAGCAAATCTGTTTTCCCTGTAGAAACTTCCTATAGAAACTTTTGTGCTTGTAGTAGCCCTACTTCGCCTGTAGCAACTATATTTCGCATCCCAAGAGGTGGTGGGGCCACCTTTTATTTATTTATTTATTTTTTCAATTTTTTTCTCTTTTTTTTTTCAAGCTTTTTTCCCTTTTTTTTCAATTTTTTTCCTTTTTTCATTGCATGCAAAATAAACTCAGATTTCTTTTTCTGTTAACTGAGTTCGCCCTCAGTTACCCCCTGGCACTCCTTGTCTTCCATCACAACTAACTTCTTACTACCCACTTTCTCAAGTTCCCTTTATGTTTGTCTTGTTCCTATCCCACATGTGTGTGTGTCTTGGTGGAAAAGTGAAGCTAATTGCAAGATAAGGTTGAGGCTGCCTGCTACTGATTTCGGCTATAAAAAAAAATTCCTTCACACACTTTTTGTTGAGATTGCAACAAGATGATGAGCTTAGTGAAAAGAGTTGCCTTCACTAAGTGGGCTCGCAGGCTATTTTTGGCGCAAGTCTATTTTTAGACTATGTCTATTTTTAGACATGTCGATCATATTCTATGAGTTGCAAGATGTTATTTTTGGATGATTGGTCAAGTTGGAAAAATATATAGACTTATATTTTTAGACATATTGGGCGGAATCTATTTTTATATTGCCAGTCTAAAAATAGATATGTCGAATATTATTAGCTCTTAATAATATTTGGACTATAAACATTATTTTATTCTCTTGGAGCACGTCAGTTAAGTGCACAGATGTGGCACAGAAGCTGACAGAATGAATTACGCTATTCCTGAGGGTTAAGTGAAGCTATTGCATGGAGACTTCAGTTAGAACTCATGTGACAGATTTTGGTGGAGTTATTGAGGTAGTTGGTGGAGTTGTGTTCATTTTAACTTAGTTAAACATAGTTGAGCTAGTTGTATCTAGTATAACTAATTGATACACTAGTGAGAGTGGTGTGAATTAATTATTAATTAATTCACTAATTATTAACTCATTAATCAACTAAATAATACATCAGTTAACTAAAGTGCATGGACAGTTTCAGTGGAGACCAGTGGAGAGGTAGGTGAAAGAGCAGGTTGACTATCAGTTGTGAATATAGTGTTGCATGAATTGCAACACACAGTGGTTGGAGATTCCAATGAGGATTGCGTGAGCAAGGCTAGACCAATTGGAGTTCATTCAGAGCCATTATTCAGCAGTGATTGCGCAGTAGAGGCAGGCTAATAGGTGGCAGAGATCGGTGCATGGGATTTGCTAGATCGGACCTGATTAGTGTGTAGCAATTGGAGCTTGTACTGAGAGCTTGTGAGAAGATTTGTATGATGATTTTTACATGATCTCTATGACATATATTATATACAGATAGTTGGGGTTTTCAGCTTTAATATTTCCCATTAAAAACACTGTGTTCATATGTGTGAATTTTTATGGTTTCAATGTGTGCATGCAATTGATTTGATTTCCGCAAGTAATAATCAATGGTAGAAGAGATGTTGTATTGTGCATGAAGTTGAAATAGTGTGTGATCAGGAGAATCTTGGATGTATAATGCATTAGTTATATAATTTCTACATGGTATCAGAGCAATATTGATCATTGGAGTAATTGCAAAGCATTGAACCAGTTGAGTTTTGTGCTGGTGGAATTCGAATTCGCAGCAGTGTTTTCTTGGTGTCAAATTTGAGATGTCTTTCAACAGATTGCGATTGGAGTATGCCCTTGAGGGCAGCTCGAATTATATTTCATGGAAGGATAGGATGGAGGCGGTGCTGGAGGATAATGGGTGAATTGAGGATAAATTCCAAAGCCTCCTTCTAGCGATGCTGCCGCACTTGACGCATGGCAAAAGAAGACAACAAAATGTCGAAGGATTATGTTGGAAGGTGTGAAGGATCACATAGTTTCCAGCCTTCATGGTAAAGCTTCTCCATTCTTTATGTGTAAAGTGTTGATAGACTTGTTCCAAAGCAAGAGCAACCAGAGGAAGTTGGCGCTCAAAGATAAACTCAGGAATATAAAAATGGAGAAAGGCGAAAGTATACCCAAGTACCTCACGAAGTTTGTCCAGTGTAGGGATGAGCTGGTAAATGTGGGGGTTACTGTAGATGATGATGACTTGGTGAGCTTAGCTCTCCTTGGGCTTCTGAAGAGTTGGCATTCCTATCAAGACTCTGTCAATGGTCGGGAGAAACTGCCAAGATGGGAGCGACTTTGGTTGGATCTTGTGTAGGAGGAGATAAGGCAGAGTACCAGGGACGGATCTTCATCAAAGAATGTAGATGAAGAAAATTTCACTTTGGCTGCCAAAGCAAGGAAGGGGAAGAGCAAGAAGAATGCTTCTCAATCCGGTGCAAAAGGCAAGAAACAAGACATGTCCAAGGTGAAGTGCTTTCACTATCACCAACACGGACATTATGCCACTAATTGTCCATAGAAGAAGAAAAATAAGAAAGTTGCTGGATCTGCAGCTGGAGAGGCCTTAGCCTCGCAGTTTGAGCTAGATTTTTCGTTGATCGCATGCTTGGTATCAAGTATGATGGGTTCAGTGTGGTTTCTTGACAGTGGTGCGTCTTTCCACATGACCAGAGAGAAAGATTTGTTTGCTGATCTGGATGAGAAATATCTTGGAGTGCACATAGAGATGGGAAATGATGGTAGATACAGTGCAACCGGTATCAGGACCATTTCATTTGAGAGGGAGTCTGGTAAACCCTTCATATTGAAGGAAGTCATGCATGTTCCAGGATTGGAGAAGAATTTGATCTCTGTGGCAATGTCTGAAGACAAGGGATATGATGTTTTCTTTAGCGAGGGAAAGGCTTTCCTGTGCAGTAAGGAAATTGGTGAAACCTAGAGGATAGGGGTTCGAGTTAAGAACCTTTATCAGTTGTAGGTAGATGGATGCGCAACAATGGCAGGCAAGGCAGAAGGAGTGGTGAGCCAGGATTAGGGCGAGCTATGGCATAGGAGATTGGGCCATCTTCACCATGGTGCTTTGAAAATTTTGCAGCAGATTTCTACCGGGCTTCCCAAAGGTACACTTACGTAGTCAGATCAGTGCAAGGGATGTAATTTGGGAAAATTTGTGAAAGCCACCTTTCACGAGAAGGATAGTCATGCCATGAAGATCCTTGAGAGAATTCACACAGACGTGTGTGGACCTTTCTCAGTAGCTTCGACAGCAAAGCACAGGTATTATATGATCTTTATTGATGACTTTTCTCGGAAGTGCTAGATCTTCTTCATGTAGAAGAAGAGCGAGACATTCTCAAAGTTTTGTGAGTTCAAGGCACTAGTGGAGAAAGAGGCGGGGAAGTAGGTGAAGGCTCTTAAGAGCGACAATGGTGGTGAATTGATCTCTAGTGAATTCAATGAATTTTGCAGCGCAAAAGGAATTCAAAGAGAGCTCATAGCGCCTCATAACCCACAGCAGAATGGGGTCACGAAGCGAAAGAACAGAATGATCATGGGTGTTGCACGGGTGTTATAGCATCATTTCTCACCTTCATATGATTCATGATTGCTTTTATGGCTTTGGGCACCCATTACTACAGACTTGGACAAATTCACTTAAAAACAGTGTAAAAATCCCCATACGTGACTATGCAATACTTTTAAAAGCAGCATGTGCGAGTACAGTGCACACATACACGCGTGTGCCATTAAAATAGTTAAAAATATATAAAAATTTCTATTTTAAGGTGGATCATGGGTTATAGGGTAGTTCATACAAAAATAACTATGGCAATAGCTGTTCAACTGTTGAAACTACTTGGAGGGAGTATAAAAACCCCTCATGTGTATGGCCTAAGGGAGAGAGAATTTATTGATATTATACTCTGTTGGTATTCCCTATCCAAGTCTGATTCCCCGTGCCTCCTGCACTTTCCCAGTTCATTACAGGAAACCCTTGTTTCCTTGAGATGTTCATCTCCCTATATGTCATCTCGTATGCACCAGTTTGGAAGGAGTCTTAGCGAGGCAAGGGCGGGACGGATCCGGACGACGGTCTGCTCGAAGATCGTGGAAGGATTCAGGTGATCTCTCCACTCGTTATTTTTACATGCTATTTATAATACAGAAGTACCATCTTGTTCCCGAAATATACGTGTTAGTGTCTGCTTACATATATGAGAAAATTGTTATTTAAGCATTCATTATGGTTTATTTAATGTTTCATATGGATTTCACTAACATTTAGAGTAGATATATGCTGTACAACCAGTTCTTCGTGCTTGTTTCTTCTTGTCTTTCAGGTTAAGAAGGAAGAAGGGTTGCTGAGGGTTTGGACCCCGCGGGATCTGCTTCAACCGTAGGACCTACGTTCCTCGATCTGCTCTATTTAGTTTTTCTGAACATATGCATGGTTGTGAGTCCTTCTGAAATCTTCGTAGCATGCCCATATGCCGTGGACAATTTGACAGTTGAACCTACAAGGTGATATTCCGAAAACGAACGAGCGACTACGTGAGGATCACATTCTTGCAGTTCCTCTGTTGGGTAGTTTCAGGCATTTTGATAGATTCTTATTCTTGTGGGTTTGCTTTCATTGCGGTCCGATTTACTATTTTGATGGGTACGAAGTCCTGGTTTCTTATCCAGGCTTGATCCTTTTTTTTTTTTCATTATTTACCTTTGCATACGTGCTTTTTTCTTCACACAGTCGCGTATACACGCAAGTTTGTCTAAAGGAAGTCGCGTATACGCGTGTTTCCTTTAGCACAGTCGCGTATGCACGCTTGTTGCTAAACTGTGAAGTCTAGGCAGATTTTGAATTTTTGGGTTTCTTGACTTTTTGGTCCTTTCTGGCTATGGAGACCTGTTCCTACAGTGTCTCTGTACTCTCTGGATTGTGAAGGAAGTGGTTTCTGGTCTTTTCTCTCCTTCGTTTGATTGAAAACTAGTCTTTTTGGCAAAGTGTTGTTTCTGGTGCTGGCACTTCTGGATTGAGTACCAAGATCGCTTTCTGAGCATTCTTGGTTGTTCTGCTTTATCAGAACAGAGGGCTCTTGCTCATTTACTCTTTCCTATCTTTGTGTTGTGCTTCGCATTACGATTTTTGCTCGTTTCTTGATTGGTTTTCTTGAGTTCAGTAGGCTAGGGCTTGTTGCAACTTTTGAAGAGTTTTTCTTGCTTTTTAGAAGTTTTTGTTTGCGAAGAGTTTATACTATTCTTCTAGGCTGAGTGTCTGAGTTTTCTTGTTTTATTTTGCTCTTATTGATCTTGCTACTAGTTAGCCTTATAAGGTTTGGAGCATTGTTGAAGTTTGTACTTGAAATTCAGTCTTGTTTGGTTTGGATTTTGATAGTTGTGCTTGGTCTTTTCGAGCTTTTTCTTTATAAAACTAAAAAGCTCAAAAAAAAAATTCTTTGCTTTTTGTTTTTTCATTTCAAAGGCTTAAAAAACATTTTGTCTTGTTAGTTGCTTTTGTTGTTGCATTTTTGTTTTCGTTTCGCCATATCTTTTGAAGCTTTTCTGAAGTTTCTTGCTTTTGGTTTTTGGCTTGATAATTGGAAGGGAGTTGTCATTCATTTCTTCTTCTTTGTTTTTAAGCGTTTTTGGTGTCTTCATATTAAGAGTTCTTGGTCTCGAGAACTAGCTTTCTGGAAAACCAAGAAGAGTTAAAACTGAAGGACGTTTTGGGAAATTTCACTCTGCTTTAGGAGATTTTGCATCTTAGGATTTGCATGCTTGTAGTGATTTGCATTAGGTGCATTTCAGCATTTAGTCAGTTTCATAGTTTTTGTGAGTGTGAGGTTGCTATTTGAAAAGAAAAATACAATTTTTAATCTCGTAGAACCTGTATAGAGATTTCTTTTCATCGAAAGACAATAACTGCATTTGCATGTAGTTAGGTTTTTATTAATTTCTTTTGCGTCAAAACACCATCAGTTTCATCTCCGCATCCTTGTGACTTAACATAACAGCCCATTAAAATAAGCGATTTAATCTAAAATAAACTAGCAAGTTTTCTAAGTGTCATACACCAACTAGCTAGGTTGTAGGGCCTTGGAATAGGTGAGTGGAGAGTTAACTCTCCAAGGCCGCTCAAACAAACATAGAAGTTGATTAATTGAGCGAAATCCAACTCCGTGAGGTGGACTGGGAAAGCTCTCATCCGAGAGTCAAGCGCGAGGGGAAGTGAAGGTTAAGAAGAGGGATACCCCCCCTCCGATTAGCTGAATCTGACCTCAAGACCATTCCGCCCAGCTTCTGATACGGATTGGTGTCCATAGTTGTTGTTCCTAGGTTCCACACAGGTGACTGCGGGGGGGAATACCCGTGGTACCTGAGGCAGACGTCGCATCACTTTCGGCAGTACTTCTGGGGGGTGCCCTTGCGAAGCTTGGGTGTGAACGACAGGCACTGTCATTGAGAGGTAAAGCGTAATTTTGCAATGCTTTACTAGTTGCAAGGGCCCTAATCATCCCCGACTGCTTTCGGAAGGCCCTATACTTCGCTTTCTGTCGCCTCCCTTCATAAATTATATATCGGGCAAAAATACTTGGGTTGTTTGTTTGGCCCTTGTCTAGAGTTTTTATTTGGTAGGTGCTCTTTGCTCCTAGCTTGCCTAGTTTTTCACTTTTTTGAGTCTAATTTAAAATCTATAATGGACGTCAACGCCTAAGTAAGTCGAGAAATACGGTATCTCAAAAGTCCCGAGCACTTCAAAGCTGTAGGTGATTAGTGATGGTTACCATCACGCGCGTCGACGCGATCGAAGAAGATGTCCACAAAGGTCTGAAGGTTTCATAGCTGATTCTGGTGTCGGTCCCGAGAGGAGCGTTCCGCTCACCTCGCGAGTTTTGTTTCCTCAGGAAGAAGATTTTCAAATCGAAGACTTACCTGAGCCTCCTGCGACAGGTCCATCTCCTCTTCCTGCTGATTATCCATTCATTGGCCAATACATCAGACCTGAGTCCGAGAGACTGGAAGATCTTCCGTATCATTCTTATCTTTCGATGGCCACGACTGGGAGCGCAGCTTCTGCTGTGAGTGCTGCAGGCATTCAGACTCCTGCTTCTGTTGAAGCAGGGGGCACTATTGCTTCATCTTCGATTGCTTCTAGTGCTACTGCGTTTGGCTCTAGTTTCACCTAGGCACATGCTTCTCATTCTGGTCCCTTTTGTTCAGGGATGCCCTCTAGTGCGAATCCCTCTTTTTCATTTTCCGTTGCTTCAGCTGGATCTACGCCCATGTCTAACATGGCTAGTGGATCAGCTTCATTTCAAGGGTTCCCCTTCGGAACTGGACACATTCCTAGTTCGAATCCTTCTTTAGGGTCCTTTTCGTTTACTTCTCAGACCCAGAGTTTCAACCCTTGGTCTGGGGGGCAAAGTTCGACTACTTTTACAGGATGGAACCCTGTATTCACTACAGCGGGGGCAGGGAATCAGTTTTACGTAGGTCATCAAGGGAATGCCTCTTTCCCTTCATCGAGTGCTTATCAGTCCTTTTCTCCTCTGTCTAATGCTTGGAACCCCTACCAGGGGCTCTCCTCTTCATTTAATACTTCAGCGGGGGGAACTGGTCTGGGCTTTGGTAACTCGGCGTGGGGAGGAGGTTCTTCTCCGTTTTCTACGAGTCCTTTCTGGCAACCTGGTGCCTCATCAAATCCAGGCTATTCTTTTCAGAATGTTGGGAATTCATCCCATCAAGGATGGAATCCTCAGGCTCCACCTCGCTTACCTTTTCTGGCAACGTTAAACTTGCCAGATCTGTCGAAGTTGACTAATGATCCGATTCGTTATAGTCTGGGGTGGCCTCCGTCCACTCAAATCCCTTCGCATATTCCAAAGTTTGAAGGCAAGAATGGAGAAGATCCGGCTGACCACATCACTACGTTCCATTTATGGTGTTCTTCAAACTCCCTGATCGATGATTCGATTAGGTTGATATTATTTCAACACACCCTAACTGGAAACATTGCCAAATGGTATATTGAGCTAACTGGGGGCAGTTTTGCTACATTTGGAGAACTGGTTGTTACATTTCTCAACCATTTTTAGTTGCATGTCCGATATGACGCTGGGACGGAACTCCTAGCCAATTTTAAGCAAGATGACGCAACCCACATTTCTAATCACATTCAGGAATGGAGGAGAAGGAATAGGCTTATTAAAGCTCATATTCCAGGTGAATTCCTTTTGGAATGGTTTCTCAAATCCCTGCAGTCAGATATTTCGAAAGATGTATCCCTTTTTGGGGTATTTTCCGAGTAGCAGGCCATTTTTAGGGCTCAGTAGCTGGAACTGATCTATTCTCAGTCTAGGGTCCTCCATAAATATTTGCCCAATGCTCCTCACTCCAAATTAGATTTATCGAAAACTAAGCCCGGTCCTCATGGTGATGGGTCATTGATCCACACAGTGGTGCAACACTGCTCAACTGCAGAAGAGCTTGTTCTACAATTCCGCTTCCTTCCAAGGCCGTCGTGTCACGATTCATCACTCTCTCACTGTCTTACAAATGTTGTCCAAGCTTCTGATCCCAAAGGAAATCAACAATCCGATGGGAAGAAGAAGGGATGAAATAACAAGAAGAAGGGTAAGAACGGGAAGGGAAATGCAAATAAAACCAACGAGCGTGTTGGTGAGGGTCAAAAGGAGAAAAAGAAAGTGAAGTTTCCATGCAAGATTTGTGCTGGAGACCATCTCACACACCTTTCGCTTCTAAAATTTAGATGCTCAACGCTTGTTAGCCCAAATAGTAATTCTTCTAGTTCCCTGTGGCGTGTTAACAAAACTCCTTTCCCCCAAGGGAAACAATCAATTGTTGGCGTGAACCAAAATCCTGGGGCTTCCTCTGGGGGCACCCAGGAAGGGGAAATTCCATCGAACATTTTCATGATGAGTGCTCACACAGATATCGCTACGAGATCCCGTGATTATGGTGGAGAAGAGTCTTCGAAAGCTAAGGATATTCCTGATGCTACTGATCCGCTTCACATTACGAAGCCTACCGTTGAGTCTATGCCTCCGATGCCCAAAGCATCTTCTAAGCGATCAATGATTAATCCAAATGCTAGGGCTGCCTAGAACTATTCGATTGTGGAAGATCTAGCGCAGAGCCCTTGTGCTATGTCAGCTTTAGAGGTACTTCAGTCTTGTCCGGCTCAGCACAGTGCTTTACTCACTACCATTGGGGCTATTGATCCGAAAATTTCTCTTCCGATTACTTTTGATATGACTAATTTTAAGAAGAGACTTCCTCATCACATGGATTTTCATATTAAATCATCATACCGGAAGTGTAACATCTTTCAGACGGTTGTTGATGAGGGTGCTTCCACATGCGTGATGTCTCTCGCATGCTGGAAGACACTTGGATCTCCCAAAGTTGTTCCATCTAGCACTGTCCTGACTGCGTTCGATGGTCATTCTCACAGACCCCATGGTATTGTCCCAGCTTTGCCCATCTATGTTGGGGGAAAAACTGTCAACATAGAGGTTGAGGTAGTGATGTGCCCTTGACTACAACCTTCTATTGGGGAGAAATTGATTTATGAGATGGATTTGCCATTGCATCTCATTATTTCTAATCGTATGTTTCCCTCCATTATGAGGATCGTTACAAAGTGATCAACCGGACTGTCCTCCCCGTAGACCCGAACGCACTTTCCGACTCATCCTGCTCCTATGTTGGATAATACTAAGGCGTCATGGAGAATTCTAGGAGTTGGAATGGCTCCTTCTCGATGGGTACTTTTATTCCTCCTCCTACAGTTCATATAAATGCAATTTCATCCTCCAAGGCTCCTCTTCGAAGAGAGTTCTTCAGAACTCATTATTTTTCGGACCCTTGGACCTTACCTTCCCCTACCGCCACATTATCGGAATGTCAAGTGGGTGGAATGGCATTTCCAATGTCTACAGCTGAGATTGCTTATCAGTCTATTGTTGAATCTACAGAGTCCATCCCAGCTCCTCTTTCACCGAAAGAGTTGGATGGCGATGTGGCTCCGGCTTGGACACTTAGTTCTTCTTCTGCCCAGGATTGCCTTGATACCACTCTTCCATCTGAAGAGGCCATCCTGGAAGCTATGACTGGTATAGATAGACCGTGGGATGATTTACATCACTCCGCCTACTTCTCCTACCCGACGGAGCGGTTGAAACTAGTTTTCCAAGTCCTCGCCTCCCCGGTCCTATTCACCTACTAACCCTTTGGCACCAACACAAAGTTTGAGGTCGAAGGGAACATGGTCATAACTTTCCTACTATCTCAAGAACATTTCCAGGGATCCCAATATTATCGAGAATGTTTTCTTTGAGCCGAATGTTCCCGTGAAGAGGTTCAAATTTACACCCAGCTCTTTAAAGAGTATAGGGATGTATTCGGCTGGCCTTATGAGAAATGCCCGGCATGGGGGACCCATCTATTGTCCGCATGAGATCAAGACGTATGAAAAAGGTAAGCCGGTGAGGCAAAAACTTCGTCTGGTCAATCCTAGGAAGGCAGCAGCTATCAAAGCTGAAGTTGAAAAGCTTCTTAAGGCGGGATTCATTTTCGCTTTTCCTCTGACTGAATGGGTTTCAAATCCCGTTCCCGTAGATAAAAAGCAAGGAACGATTCGAGTTTGCATCGATTTCAGAGACCTAAATAAAGCATGTCCTAAAGATAATTACCCCACACCATTTATCGATCGGATCATTGACGAGTGTGCCGGTAATGAGATTTTCTCCTTCATGGACGGTTTCTCCGGATATAATCAAATTACTATCCGTCCTGAAGATCAACATAAGACTGCCTTTATTTGTCCCTGGGGTACGTTTGCATACAAGAAGATGCCTTTTGGTCTTAAAAATGCTGGGGCTACCTTTTAGCGGGCCATGTCATACGCCGTCCACGACATCAAAAATATTATCGAGGCATACTTAGATTATTTAGCTGCTCATTCTCGAAAGAGGATGGATCATCCTGGTCACCTCCGGCAAATATTTGAAAGATGTCGTTTTTATAAAATTCGATTGAATCCGAACAAGTGCGTTTTCGCGGTTACATCCGGTCGACTATTGGGATTCATTGTGTCTAGGGAAGGGATAAGGGTAGATCCCTTCAAGGTTGAGGCAATACTTCGGTTGCCTCCCCTGTCTTCCATCCGTCAGCTTCAAAGTCTTCAAGGAAAGTCTAATTTTCTTCGGAGGTTTATCGTCAATTATGCTGAAATTACAAAGGGATATATGAGATTGTTGAAGAAAGGAGTTCCTTTTCTATGGGACGACTACGCTCAACGCTCATTCGATGCTTTGAAAAAGGCATTGACCTCTGCTCCTTTACTGAGTCCACCTGATTATAGCAGAGATTTTCTTTTGTATCTGGCAGCAACAAAATCTACCATTGGTATGGTTTTGGTTCAGGAGGATGATGCTCTTGCAGAGCATGTTATTTACTACCTTAGTCGAGGGCTGGTAGGACCTGAACTTCGATACACTCCGATAGAAAAATTAGCCTTAGTAGCAGTTCATGCTGTGCAGCGACTCCGGCATTACATTATTCTTCGCAAAACTTATGTTTTGGTAGCTGCCAATCCATTTCAGTTTGTCCTCAGCAGGCGAGTGATTGGGGGCAAATACAATAGATGGATTGTGATTTTACAGGAATTTGATCTTGAGTTCATGTCTGCCAAATCCAAGAAATCATTAGTTTTTGCGGAATTGATCTCCGAGTTGCCCTGTGGAGAAGAGATGATCTATGATGAGTCCTTTCCAGACGAACACTTGTTTCTTATCTCTTCACAGGATCCTTGGTACGGGGATATCATTGTGTATCTCCAGACTGCGAAGTTTTCCTCTACTTTTTTGAAAGATGAGCGTCGTAAGCTACGTCACTTGGCCAAGAATTATTTGATTATTGGTGATGCTTTATACCGTCGAGGGGTTGATTCAATCCTAAGACGCTGCTTAACTCTCGAAGAATCTGAGGTTGTGCTCAATGATTCTCACAGTGGAGCTTGTGGGGGTCATTTATCTGGGCTTGCTACAGCCCAAAAGATTCTGCGTGCTGGATACTTTTGGCCCTCGATTTTCAAAGATTGTATTGAATCGGTCAAAAAGTGTCATCCGTGTCAGGTATATACTCGAAAAATGCGCACTCATCCAGCTCCGCTTTTTCCAGTCATTACTGTCGGTCCCTTTACAAAGTGGGGTATTGATTATACTACTTGTAACCCGCCTTCGACTAAGGGTCACAAGTACATTATTGTAGCAGTAGACTACTTTATGAAGTGGGTCGAGGCTATGCCTACTTTTGGGAACGATGGTGAGACTACAGCTCTTTTCCTTTTCAACCAGGTTATTGCTCGTTTCGGTATTCCTAGAGAGATTTTCACTGACCATGGCAGTCATTTTCAGAATAGCATGATGGCTGAGTTGGCTCTCAAATTGGGTTTCCGGCAGGAGCATTCATCTCCATATTATCCTCAAGCCAATGGGCAAGTGGACGCCGTGAATAAATCCTTGAAGACAATTCTTCAAAGGACAATTGATAAAGCTAGATCCAACTGGCATATTATGCTATATCCTGCACTTTGGGCATACAGGACGTCAGTGAAAACTGCAACTGGCTTTACTCCGTTTCAGTAGTGCACGGGGTGGAATCCGTATTTCCTATTGAATGTGAAATTCCTTCTCTTAAATTAGTTGTTGAACTTCTTCCTGACACTTCTAGTCTGGCAGAACGGCTTCTTCATCTGGAACATCTCGATGAGCAGCGTCGGGATGCCGCCACGATGAATGAAGCGCATAAAAACTGAGTTAAAGTTCAGTACGATAAGGCAGTTAAGCCTAGGGTCTTTTTGGAAGGTGACCTTGTTTTGGTCTATGCCCAAGAAAAATATGCCTTGGGGGCAGGAAAGTTTAAGTCTATGTGGTATGGCCCCTATATCGTTAAACAAGTCCTTAAGAAAGGAGCATATACCTTGGTTGATTTCGAAGGGAACGAGTTGCCGGAGCCCCGAAATGGGCTCTATTTGAAGAAGTATTATGCCTAGGCTTCGGCCTGACATGTTGCTTTTGTATATAGTAGTTTTTTGTTTTGTACATATCTGGTTGATTTTCGATCTTTGATGAGTTGGTGATGTTTTTTATCTGCTTTGGCAGGTTGTGTTGGATGTCATGAGTCATTTTGGTTTCGTCGATGGTGCTAGTAGACACACCCGGAACTTAGCTTCCGCGGCTTGGGCGCTTCATTATCCATCCGGTCAGCTGTTAGTATCAAGAGGGGTCTGCATTGGTCCTGCTTCCAATAATATAGCAGAATACACTGCAGTTGTTCATCTACTCTCGGAGGCAATATCTTTGGGTGTTGATTCGCTGGTAGTTTTCTTGGACTCTCAGCTGGTGGTGTCGCAGTTGAACAACACTTATCAGGTACGAGATCCATTTTTATTATGATTATTCTTGAGGGTACGTTTGTTACAAAGGTCATTTCAATTTTTAACTTTCATTCATATTCCTCGAGCTGAAAATTGGTTTGCTGACTCATTAGCTAATCAAGCGTTGGATTCGCATATTAATCATTCCATACAATAAAATTTTTTAATCATCAAAAACATCATACATTTGATACATTTATCACATCACATCAAATATCGCTGTATATATATCATCGGAGTGTTCAAAAACTTTACAAAATTTAGATCCATAATGTCGTACAAAACTTGGGCTTATGCCCCCATCATGTTCAGTCTCAAAAAAGAATATACAGTCATCTAATACATAATATCTGTCTACTCCTGAGGTCCCTTCCCAGAAGTCGTGTTCCTATAGAACGTGACTGCAGTGGCAACTCGGCGGAATAATCTAACCCAGTCTTGGGGCACTCCTACCACCCGTCTCTGGATGGCTTCTGGCAGGTCCTCCACGGCAGCCATAGGGATTTGGTGGGTTAATCCCTCCAAGTTTCTCTGCACGGCCTGGAGAGTCCTGTCTGAATCCACTGTCTCTGCTTCGTCCCTGCGACGCTTGTGGCATGGGAGACCCTCAGGTCGAACTGGTCCAACATCTGAATCATGATCATTTTAAATTGTCAGTCATTATGAATCCAATCAAAAACATGTTTGTTTTTCATTTTTTCATACAAATTTGAAAAAATCCAAAAAAATTATATAAGTCAAAATTTTTTGCAAACTTACCGACTGTGCCCCATGCTGTGCCTGGTGGAAGAACTAGATCTGGATATCCACGAAAGTCCATCCCGGCATAGGGATAGTCGTCCACTGCGATGATTTGTTCTCCCCACCAAAGGAAGAACTCATCGTCCCATGTGGTCCGGGGTACTTCACTACCCCCCAATCTCTTCATCATGTCTGCCCAACAGGCAATTCTTGGGTCCCGCGGGCTACTGATGGTAGAGATAACTCTGGGTCTCAATGCTGGTATCTTCTCAAAGAAGAATGTTGTCAAAATTGTACCGTAGCCAAAGTTTTTGGTCTTTACTTGGCGGATTGAGGTCAACTGTTGCTTCATGTTCAGTAATAGGGCGGTGCACCAATCATACACATGAGTCAAACATTCTACTGCTATGCTCATTTGCGTCCTGGACGCCTGATGTAGAGAGGCAGATCCTACCACTCTGCCGATGGTGAAAAGGAGGATTTTCATGTGCAAATCCCTCAGATCTTTAATCGCAATTTGAGTTCCAACCTTTTTGGAACCCTCTACGCAATACACGTGGACATAATCTTCCATGGTTAACCCTCCCAGGGGCTTCCCGTGCAAGTCTACTGGTTCTCCCCTTCGAGAGAGTCCAGTGATGAAATATATGTCTTCCACTTCAATGCGTATTGGCATCTGATCAATAATGAAGCAATCCTGATCTGGTTCCCAGTAATTCACGAGCATTTCTAGCAACTGAACATTGCTTTTCATATTTAGCATTTTGAATAATTTGAACAATCCGCAATTCTGAAGGATATTTTGCGTTGCTCGATCTTGCATGACCTCTTGATCAATTGCGCTATGCTCACGTTCTCTCCATGAGATTGTCATCCTGTCAAATTTCATTAAATCATGCATTAGCCACGCTTTTTAAGTTTCGAACCCACGTATGCGCAAGTCCGCATTTTTTAGCAAGGGTTTTAAAGGTAAAATTCACTTAATTTTAATTTCTAAATGGACAAAATGATTTGCAAGGATGATTGAGGAGCCTACCTGAAATTTCGGTGCATTTCGATGGTTGGTTGTTCCTGATTTGACGAAAGAATTTTTTTGCTCCAGAGCACATTTTCCAAATCAGCAATGCAATAATGAACCAAATATGAGGTAATTTGTCTATTTATGGCTAAAAAGTTGAAAATTTTTGCAAAAATACCTTATGCTTATTTTTTCGATCTATCTTAAGCTGCATAACTCGGATGCTTGGAAGTGCCCAGTTTGGTTTTTTTCAGGTACATTTTGACGATTTTGAGATTTTTCCCGGTTTTTGATCCATGATTACCGACTTGTCACGGCAGGTATATGATCTTCACTGGCATATAGGTTAGGGAAATCACTTTCCGTTGCATCTTGCATACTAGCCTCCATACTGATCACTTGCCATAGGGTCGATCCCATCAGGTCATGAGTATTACACCCATTTCACTCGCCGATTATTTAATCATGACTTGATGGTAGAGCCTTCCTTTACATGGGCTTCCTAGTTAGTTCCTCGCTATCACTTGTTGCCCATGCTGCATTTTATATAGGCTCGGGAGTCCTCTTTAGTCCCGCCATGTATTATGTGTTGAAGCTTCATTCTTCTTCTTCTTCACTATCATTTTTTCTGGCTTTTACCCTAGAGGCTCCCTGGTGTCGTTAAGTTGTATTACTGCATTGCATATTAGCTACTTGTTTATCCTGGCCTTTAGCCGGCTTCATTTGGACTCGATGTTTAAGCCAACTTTTGACCTTGACTTTCTGTACAAGTTAACCATTGCATGCACTTAGCTATCACGACTTGACACCTTTTTACCCATGGATGGAACGTTCCTTTGAGTATCGCTTACCAGTTTTCGCCACCTTGCATTGAGCATAGGATTGTTCCAATCCCAGGAACTAGTGCATCTGATTTCTTGATACTCGTTCTATCCATTGTACCATAGCATTATTTTATTCTTTTTCAGGCTTATTATATGAAAAAGACAAAAAAAATCAAATATAACAAAAAGAGCGGGAACGGGATGTATCTTCGTTGTTTTGATGGCAGTACAGAGTCAGTTTGTCACCCTTGAACAAAGCACATATACTTATATATATTTCCTTCATTTGGGATGGTTTTAGTTTTGACCTAGGTTTAGCCTTTACCATGTTTCACTTGTCAGTTCTCCCCTGGTTGGTTATCTCTTCCAATCATATGGAGAGTTTGTTTTGCCTCCTGCAGGACAGACTTATACAGTGTCACTTTTTACTGCCATGGTCATCACAGAGTCGTGCTTTTGTTCAAGGGAAGTCTAGCCTGAGTCGGCCATTCTACGGTGTCCCTTGACTCATTATTCAGTCGGCCTTCCCGGTCTTGTCAGTATCATGTTCTATCACATCAGATGTTTTGGTCTTCTGCTCGTGTTGGTTTGAGAAGGTCCCCATTGACTTCTTGCCGGCGGGTTTGTCTCTTATCGACTACGACACATTGCTCTAAGAGCAAACCTAGAGCCGCACCCTGGGCCTATTTCAATCATTGATAGGTGACCTTGTGCTCAGCATTTGATCATCATCATGGGTCTTTGACTGAGTGGTTTCCCCTGTGTTCGACGTCAGCACACATTATCACACTTGGGATTCGTGCAGTACCTTGATTTCCATTTGACCCTATCGGTGGATTTCTCGCCTCTGTGTCGGCTTTCATTATTGGTTGGTTCAGAGGGTTTCTTCCGTGCGCTAGCTTCATCTTGTGCATGTCGGAAACGTACTTCGGTTTTGGTTCCGTCACTCTACTTCATCCGATTCCTTCCAAATCTTGGCCTGCGGGTTACACTCGCGCTGGACTGATGTGGGATGCCTTAATGCCTTCCTTCCAGCAGATCTTTTCCCATCGACTCCGACTCATTACTCTAGGAATAAGGTCTAGATTCTTTTTGTCAGTACCTTAGGGTTTGCAGTCATCAGTGGCAGACTCTTCGCTATCGACAGTGGGGATTCATCATTGCCTCCTGATTGGTAGATTCTTTTAAGTGTTCGACTTCAACTCATTCATTCGCACTTGTTAGATTGTACTGGGGCACCTTGACGCTCATTTTCATTATTGGTGGGTTGTCTCGTGTTGGTTAACGGTATACATCATTGACCGGTAATCCAATGATTTCTCACATGGTCGATTTCAGCTCATTTATTCCCATTGTGTAGAATTGTGCCATAGTGATAGGTGAAGACCTCGAGTTGCATCAACATTTCTCAGTTCACTTTTGACAGTCCATTCAGTTTCTGCCAGTGATGTCGTCCACCCTTATATGTTGCAGTTCCGTACAGCAGCATCCTATATGTTGGCTCCCGAGTTGCGTGATTGTACCGTTTGTTCCACCTCTTATGATTCGGTACTTGGAGATTCAGTTACTTATATGATCAGACATCCAGTTGTACCATTCTTGATCAGCTTTCTATATGTGATACTTGGACATTGATTCAGACTTATATTTCCGGGCCATGCTCAGATGATTCATTGTGTACTTTCAGTTCAGCTATACTTTTATACATGTTGGATCTATTCAGTACTTTCCATATGATGTATTTTTGACTGAGCATGGGTATGCCCGCCTCAGCATGAGTTGACTCTCTGTTTTCTTTCATTGGTTTTTTGGCAGGCTGAAATCTGGTGAAGTCCTCTCTTGTCCTTGTGAAGTTCTTTCTATGTGCATAATACATTTCGGCCATCATGTACCCCTTCTGACCTCATATATTAGGGGGCATATGTTATAGCATCATTTCTCACCTTCATATGATTCATGATTTCTTTGATGGTTTTGGGCACCCATTCCTACAGACTTGGACAAATTCACTTAAAAATAGTGTAAAAATCCCCATACGCGACTATGCCCGTACTTTTCCGCGTGTATACGCGAGTCCAGCTGCACTTTTCCGCGTATGCCATTAAAATTATGAAAAAATATATAAAAATTCCCTATTTTCGGGCTGGGTTGATGGTTACTCGGGTAGTTCAACCACCCCAGCACGTGGCCAACTGTTTCCAACTGTTGAAACTACTTGGAGGGAGTATAAAAACCCCTCATGTGTATGGCCTAAGGGAGAGAGAGAGAATTTATTGATATTATACTCTGTTGGTATTCCCTATCCAAGTCTGATTCCCCGTGCCTCCTGCACTTTCCCAGTTCATTACAGGAAACCCTTGTTTCCTTGAGATTCTCATCTCCCTATATGTCATCTCGTATGCACCGGTTTGGAAGGAATCTTAGCGAGGCAAGGGCGGGACGGATCCGGACGACGATCTGCTCGAAGATCATGGAAGGATTCAGGTGATCTCTCCACTCGTTATTTCTGTA